>VZUI01012245.1:0-11505 GCA_013401135.1 Cettia cetti | reverse complement strand
CATAGTATCCATTCTTAGTGTAGATATTCTGTTTGTTAAATAAATAGTTTAATAGTTTTTTCCACTTTTTCTCTGAGGAAATTTTTCCTGGACTGGCTGGGAGGAGAGGCTGTTTGGGTTTGCCTCCCAGCGGAACCCCCTTCAGAGGTTTCCTCCCAAATTTACCCTAAACCAAGACAACCTGGTACATACACATTTACCAAAACCATGTCAGGTGTTGAAACAGCTTGCATTAAATCTGCACCTGTACAGTGCAGAAAGAGTCCAGAAAGAAGTTTAACTTCGCTCAGCTAAATCCCTTTTCAGGCAGCTGAGGTGTTTTTCAGTGATTATTTTCCTCTTTTTTTCGTATTTCCATAAAGGACATAAATAAAATTAGATTGATTCTAAAGTAACAGAAGGACCAACATAGAGATGGTGAGCATATTCCAGTCATATGGATTACAGGAGAAATCCAAAATTTCCAGATTCTCATTTTTCCATAAGACAGCCAATTCTGACACTTTAATATATAGGCATAGATAGGTAAGAGGGGGAGCAAAGAGGAGATTCTTTCCTATCTGTTGTTGCAGCTTGATGGCTTTGGTGCCACACATGCTATTGGCACTGCACTGTAGCAGCTAATGAAGGGCCTCACTGTTTTGGGGAGAAAGTAGAGAGAGAGATGTGGTAGATTCTCCAGAAGCTGTATCAAGCCTCCCATTCATGCTGTTGCCATCTGTTTGGGATGGAAAGGAGCTTGGCTAGGACTTCAGGATGCTGTAGGAGGCACACTTGGTTCTTGGTGTGTGATCACAAAGGGTGCTAAGCTCACTATTCATGTTATAAAGGCATGTTTCTGGGTTATTGACTTCTCCAGTGTTTTCTACTACTTCAAGTGCCCTGAAAACCTACTATATTTTTTTTTTCTGGTGGAGAAAGTATGAGTGCTGCTAGTGTGGGCTCTAGTAAGGGGTTGAAAATGCAAGTGGGACAAATGCTCTCAGGGGCAGTGGGGATGCATGTGATGTAGAGCTGAAGCCTTGACAACAGCTCACAATTGCTACCAATGCTGTCATATGCAGTGACCAGTCTGTAAATTCAATCCAGACCACCATGTCAAAAAAGATAAGGTTTCTTTCCTATTAAATTTGAACTGTGAACTTGGAAAGGAGCTAACAGAAGATGAGACAGAAAAGTTTAATGCCTAAATGCCTTCCCCTGTTTCAGCTTCCTACCTTTCTCTGCTCCCAGAGTGGTTTTATTTGCTTCTTGTGGTGTTTTTTTAAGGAACCAATCAAAAACCTCCAAGCTTTACTTTGGCAGAATTTTTCTTCCACATCTTATTCCTTTTCTGTCTTTTTTCCTGTCTAGAACAATAAGCCTTAAGCTCTTGAAAAAAATCTTGACAAACAACCCCATGTTCTGCTTTGCCAGCTGACTGATGGATTATTTACAGGTACCCTTACCTAGGCTGCCTCTTCTGCAGAGCTGCCAACAGCACTTCCATACAAATGAGAGATCACCAGTGCTCACAGTCTTCTTCTGTTAGACCTGGATCACTTTCTGCCTCTACATAGATGAAGATACCTGGATAGACAAAAGCTTCAAACAATTTACGGTTTGGAGCCTGTCACATACAATGTGAGTCTGTAGTATTAAAGAGAACTCACAGGAGTTGAAACAGATGTAAGAAAAACCTAGCACTTGCTAGCCAAGTGCAAATAGCTACTCCTGTAATGATCTGAGAAATCTAAGTCTCTCTGCTGGAATTCATCTATTTTTCCCTTGTGTTAAAGCCTTTGGGTTTATTATAGTGGTATTTTAGCCTACTAGTACACTGAAAGCAGTATTAGACACAGTCATTACATTCAGGAGGGAAATTTTGTACATATTAAGGATGCTGCAAGCTTTTTTCTTCCTAGCAGGCAGGAAGAATTAGATTCCCAATTCCCCAATCTGCAGTGCTTTTCTGAGAATTTTGAATTTCAAGCTCCAACCTTTAGACCCAACAGCTCAGGTCAAAAACTCTCTAATTCCAGGCTGTATCCTAAGACTGATCTTCAATCTGTAGAAGGTAAATTTTTGCTGTGGAAGTCTCTTTTTCTTTGAGGTAGAGGTTGTGCTATAGGCTAAACAGAGGAAAACCAATGCCTTTTCCCCTTTCTCTTTCCTGGGAGATGCATAGGGGAGTTCAGGCAACTATTTAGGTTAATTTCGCTTGAAAGTCTTATGCCAGATGAGTGGCTCTCACACAAGAAGAGAAAAGAATCAAGAAGAGAAGCTGGATGGGGAGAATTTCTAGTCCCAACCCCAATTTTGTTGCCAGAATTCTCCAGGAGGACAAAGATGCAGCCTAGACAGGAACTCAGCCGTACCCTGCACCAGTGACTGCATCTCTGAGTGCTGCTTTGACACTGTTTCACTTTAACTTTCTCTTTTTAATCTGGGAGAACCCTACAAACTAAGGCAAATATCTTAAATGGAGAAACAGAAAATGCAGATAGAGCATGCATTCAAATACCATGCAGAACCATAGGAAATATCCCAGAAAACATTAGGAGGTTATGTTTAGGATAGCTGCAGCTAGACTAGACAGCCTCTTAATGGACATTAGGAGAACGTGGTTTGGAGCAGGCATTTCCAGATATACACAAAAGACTGAGAAGCCTTGGGTGGTCAACCCAAATTGTTTTGTGGATTATCAGATCCCATTGACCAGTTTAGCATTTCAGGCTTCTATTATAGTGCATATGCCCCTTATAGCCACCTATATCCACCATAATCCTCAAAGCAAGTGACAACTCACTAAAAAGTCAGCATGCAGTATGAGACCCTTTGGTTTATAATTTATATATTTCCAGCCCAGCTTCTAATTTTGCAAAAGAAGGCTTCTCAGCATACATCAGTAAGAGATTAATCTTACATCCCTCTCAAAAATTACTGCTCATAGTTTTTCTTGTTTGTCAGCAACTGTCCTTTTATTCTCAGCAAGTAACTTCCTGTTATGTGGATGATATGCAGATGGTCATTCTTTCACCTTTAGATCCTGTGGCAGGCAAATTTAGTAAGCAGTGGTCCTTTCAACCTGCAAAATACTCTGTCAGAGGCCATTTCATTTCTTAAAAGAAGTTAATTGCACAGTGGATCCATTTACTTAGATTCTTTGTTTAAATGTGCCCAGCCATCTTGATGTTACAACACAAAAACCTAATGGGCAGTTAAGGTTGTGCAGTCATTAGAAAAGCCAGCTTAAATCTTGATTTCTGCCAGACATAGGTGACTGGAGGTCAGGTACTGCAAATTTTAATTTTACAACTATTAACATTGAGTTTGGAAAAGGATAGGTAATTTATTTGTCTTTTGTTAAAGCATGGGTAAATATATTAATGTCGCTAAAACATTTGCATTATTAAAGTATTTGAATGAACATGAATAAATTACTAATCTGAAAAGGTTGTAATTATTTTTGCTCAGACAAGAATAAATAACTTTTTTTGCAGTATCTTTAGGCTTGGATGATCCTTTTGCCCTTGTGTATTTGTAAACTCATATACCAGTTGAGTTACCTGGATCAAAGCCACTTTCTAATAAGACATAGAAAAAATGTCGTATATTTTCTGTCAGCCTCTTATACTGGAACTACAAAATAATTGTACTTGATTTTACTTCTTTGGGAAAAAAAACCAAAAAAAAAACAACAAAAAAAAAACCCCACAAACAAAAAAACCCCTGAAACAAACAAACAATCAAACCAAACACCACACTAAACCTTAGTTTACTTGGAAAAACCGGTGTTAACCATCTTCACTGACCTTTCTCTTTGCTGACAGTTGCTTTGTGACAAAGTTGTGTAATCAGCCAGCTGTGGTAAAAAACAAAGCTATGTACCTGGTGCAGTCTGATCCTGAACTATCATTTTTGATACTTGGGGATTCCTTATGAATGCTTCAATGTTTAGAATATTTTGTCTTTCTGTCCAGCCACTGAAACATTTTCAAGACTGTTTATAGAAAGAAAATATATATTTAATTCTAAATATACAGAACTGGGTTTACAAGCATTCTTGTTTCCTTTTTTTCCTAGAAACTTTTCCTTCTAGCTTTGGGAATTCCAAATATCTCCAGTGTTCAACATTTTCTCTAGAATAAGAAGTAGCAGACTAACATTTGAAGAAACAGACATGAAAAAAGACTGACTTTCATTTTAGATGTCTTTCTTGCCAAAACAAACAAACAAACAAACAAAAACAAAACAAAACAAAACAAAACAAAAAAAAAGAGAAGAAACTTTAGTTGAAACATGGGAAATTATGATTAGGTGCTAGGAACAAAAATTTCACAGTGAGGCTGAAAATCCCCTGAAACAGCTTGTCAAGAGATGTTGCATGATCTCCGCCCCTGGAGGTATTCAAAACTCAATAGGACATGGCCCTGAGCTAGTTGATGTAAGTTGTCCTTGATTTTGAAGAAGCAGCAGGAGCTGAAAAGTGACCTTTGGAACTCCCTTCCAACATGAATGATTCTGTAGTTCAGAACCTGACACATGACAGCAAAGTATTGGCTACAATCATTGTAGTTCTCAGATTTTAGGTTCAAGATATAATTATCTTTCCTGGTGCACAGATTGCTTTGAATTCTAGAGCAAGAAAGATTATATATTTCATATTCATGCCACTGTCCTTATAAAACAGACCTGCAATCATTTGTTCCTTGGAAAACTGTTCTTCATGTAGCAAGTCCTTGTTCAAGCAGGAACAATCCCATAGAAGTTTCTAAGTTTTTGTTTTGTTAGGATTAGATTGTGCTGGCAAACAGAACATATAAATGAAAAATTCTCCTTTAAGTTTTCCCAATGCTTAAAGATAAGTATATGTCATGTATTATATATGTGTATTACATATGAAATTAATTTACTGGTAACTAATTTGAAAATTAAGAGATCTTTGGAAATCAAAGCAACGATAATGGAACAACTGTTCATGACTTCCTGTGACATGCAGTGAAATAATCAAAATTGGTCTGGAGATCAAGTGCGCTTACCATATTTTGCATATATGGTTTGTACCTGCTGCAGACAATAGTGAAATGCCTCAGAAAGTGAACAAACAAACATAGATAAATATCTCATTTGAAGCATACTTTTTTCCTTTTTTTTCCTTTCTCTGCTGCTTTTCAATGTTGTTCAGCTTAGCATGTTGGAAATATCCATTTTGGTTTTACCTTCATTTGATAAAGAAAACATTAATGATGGGATTACATAGGATGGTGAAATGAGAATTATACTCCTCAATATTTAGTTTGTCTCTCAGTTTTACTTGGCTAGCAGTTTCCTCTAGAAAAGGCAGGATTAAGAAAAGCATGAGGTCTGAATGAATTTATTGTCAAATAGTTGTTTTTTTCATACTCTGCCTTCCTTTCTGACTTATATTTTATTAAGCAAAAAGTTAAGCGAAAAGTATAAATAATGTATTATCTGGAGACATCCTCATCCATTACTTAACGGTACTAAAGATAAAGACTTCCCACCCTTCCACACATTTTTAAAAAGAAGACATGGTGCTTCTGAGAAGTGAATTTCAGGTTCTAAGCAGCAGCACCACACCTATTTTTACTAGTATAACCAATTTAAGAATGCCTTGAGAATATGGATTAGTAGAGCTAGTATATATAAACACTAATGACTGCTGGTGCTCTTTCGTGAGAATCAGCACTACCAAAGACATACCTGTGAGAACCAGATCTACTGCATAGAAATCCTTCACAGGAGAAAGAAATACATATTGCTAAGAGTCTTGTATTTCCAACAGGCAAAAGTGGTGGAGTGGAAGTGATGGGACATGGTAGTCCTGTACAGTGGTAGTCTATGATCATTGTTTACCATTTATGCTTTAGGAGATATTTCCCATTTGGGAATGAGATGCAGGAGAGTGCTATAGGAAAAACAATTGTCCTGACCTTATCCTTACACCATAACATGGAAGTAAAAGAGAATTTCAAGCAGCATGGAAGGTCAGGAAACCATGCCTCTCCTGGGGGCAAGCCAATAACTCAGGAATTACCTCTGCATCCAGATTTGTTTATAAGAAAGAGAAGACATGTCAGAATAGTATTTTATAAATTACCGATAATTTAAAATCACATTCTGTCCTGTGTTTGTCTAAACCAGTGACTAAATTACATCGAACATCACAGCTCTTGGTTATTTGTCTCCAGCTTTTTGCTTTCCTCTTTTCTTTACTAACCCAAGACTACTACTTATCATTTCTTTTCCATGGTGAAAACACAGGTCAGGATTTCCTTTTTTTCACCTGACTTATGCCCTATCAGTGAGGTCTGTCACACTGGTTGGGAAAGACAAAACTAGTAACAACATAAGTATGTATATATTATAGTTTTTCTTGGATAGCTATGTTTAAGATCTTCAACCAGATGTGTGTGCTGCAATCTATGTAAGGATGATGTTTCAACCTTTTCAATCCATCTGGAGGGTGTAGGACAGGCTGGGATATGCTGAAGATTAGTGTCTAGCCATTTCTGCTCCTATTTCTTTTTACAAATGGAAATTCTCTGCAAAGATGTTGCTGTGACATGATGATGCAAAATGAGGCACAGAGCAAGTATCACACATATCACAGAAGTGCCACTATATAACCCATTACTAGATTACTTTGAAAACAACTCATGATTTTTCCTGTTGTAGACTTAGCACTTCCTATTTTAAGAAATTTGACTTAATTTTTTCCTGGTAATAGAAGTTATTTCATTTAGGAACAAAATCAAAAAATGAGCTAGCAGGCTCCTATAGCTCCTGGGCTCGCTGTGTTTCTGGCTGAAGGTTTGACAACAGGCTAAAATACTGCAGTGGATCTGTGAACTTACTCATCCAAAAATTAATATGAATATATTTTCCAGTTTTTCTACTTAGTTTCTTAGAATTTTTTACATGTTTAAGGTTAAGATTGCATGATTTAATAACAGCCATACTTTATTGTTTGTAATTCATATAAAATGCAATTTGTTGTTTATTTTTTCTGACTCTGAACAGTCTTCTGGCTGAGTTCATATATTTCTTGTTTTTCACCACACCACTCAGTGTTTCAAAGGCATCTGCACCACTAGGAAGGTAAAAAGGAAACTGAAATAATAAAATGTGTCATCAAAATAAAATGTGTTACAATTTAAGTTTATTGCTACTCAAGGAATTCTACTTCAGTATCTTACCCACTTTGTCCAAAAGTGGGATAAACTAGTGAACATTGACATTTCTGGTCAGAAATTTTCAGTTATTATATAACTGGAATATAAATTTTATTTATACAACAGAAAAGTAAAATATATTCCCGCTAGACAAAAGACTGTTAGCCTTAAAACTTCCATCACTTCTAGATTCATGGTATCCAGAAGATAAAAACTTGTATTCTTTTCCAAGAAAAAATCCTTGAGCCTCTAGCAAAAGAAGCACAGCCTCCTCAGAGTATTGAAATTTTTAAAATTGCCTCAGTTGAGGCTTTAATCTGCTTTTGGTGCCTCTATGTAGCATTAAGCATATTCCCAAACGTCAGCTGAGTCTTTGATAAACATAAACCAGCAGCTTTTTGTGATAGTGGCACTCAGTGGTAGCTGCTCCCATTACTACAGGTCCTCTCTACACACCCAGCAGAGACTACAGTCAGGGTTTGAAGGTCTGTTGCTTTTGACTATAAAGTTACAGGACAGATTAACGGTCTCTCTGCAAAGAATACTTGAGCTAAGATGAGCTCAATTAGTCAGAGTAAGAAATTATAGGAAATGGAGATGAGTCTAAAGCAAGCTAAGGTTCTTTCTTCTATATTCAACACTTCACTCAGACTTTCCACAAAATATCTACAAGGCCAAAAGATAAAATCAAATTAATTTGAATCAAATCCAGAAAGTATACTGTGGTTTCTGCAGCAAGGAATGTTTTTTCAAGACTCAGTAATGGCTCTACAGTCCCCCAGTTTCCTGGAGTTTCCATGCATAACTCCTTGTTGCTGTTTGTTTTTGGGGTTTTTTTTGTTGGTGTCTTTTGGGGTTTTTTTTGTTGGTTTTGGTTTGGTTTTTTGTTTCTTTTTTAATTGAATATTATTTAAACTAGATGTTTTATAGGAAAAAAAAAACTGATGGGAAAATATAATTTTATAAAATGCCACTCACTAGACAGAGGTGGATCCCAAAAGATGAAACAAATGTCACATTAGAACAGCAGGCAGAAAAACAACCATCATATAAGCAAAATAACCAAAAGGTAAAGTAAAAAAAAATTAAGCAGCTATCAAAGAATAAATACTTTATTGTTCCTTATTTTCACATAGGAAATTTCTTTTTTCCTTT
Source organism: Cettia cetti (assembly GCA_013401135.1). Lineage (NCBI taxonomy): Eukaryota > Metazoa > Chordata > Aves > Passeriformes > Sylviidae > Cettia > Cettia cetti. The sequence goes on along the minus strand of VZUI01012245.1, from coordinate 3,172 downwards.
GGCAGAAGCAAATGCATTCAGCACTGAATGGTCAGTTGGCAACTCAAAGCTCTGCAAATCTTGAATAAATCCCTGGACCAACTTCCAAGTTTTCTACACTAAACCATGATGACAGAGATAACAGCCCAGCTGATTGCTCCTTAAGCATGCCCCAGTTTAGATCAGCATAAATTTGGAATAGCTCGGTTGAAGGTAAAGAAGTTATTTAAAATTGATACTGTAATAAGACAGAACAAGCCCTGATTCACAATGGGAAGATCAGATAATGTCATATATTGAATACAGACATAAATGCAAGGGTTCATTTACCAAGAAGTGAATTTAAAAAAAATTTAATATATTGTTCAACTACCAATTAATTAATTTGTTTAATGTTCTATTCATTGATAAATAATTTTTGCATTGACAGCAATTGTACTTCTGGCTGTCTCGCTCTATGCTGCTGTGATAATTATTATTTCAAAACAAAAGTCAGTCTTTTTCCTCATTTGAGAAATACCATCTATCATATGAATTATGGAATTTTTTTTAAAGCATACTGAAGTCCATTGGAAAAACTTCTGTGGCCTTCAGTGAGGTTTAGATCAGTCTCTTAGACAGGTCAGGATTCTTTGGGAAAACAATAGCATGAGAACTTGTAATTAACTCAAAATATATAAAGCTTTGCATGAGGCATGTATTTGAAGGAATCACAAAATCTTAGAATAGATGAAGCTTGAAGAGACCTCTGGACGTCACCTACTCTACTCCCCTTGCCCAGGGAAGGGTCAATTACAGTTTGTTTCTCCAGGGTCATGCAGGAACATAACCCTAGTTCTTTACTTTTAAATAATCAACTTTCCTAATTTATGTTTCTCTTACATAAAACTCTGTACTACATCTTACTTTGTAATTATTGGATCATTTTGAAAACTCTTTTGTGGCCTTTTGTCAAAAGAGTGGAATCCTGTTGTGCATTTTACATTGAGTATTTCAAATTCTTTTTTAAATGAATAGGTCATCAGGATTTGAAGTTTTAATGTAATTTCACAAATTATTGTAATTATTTGTAATTTTGACCTTTTTATGGCTCTATATTTTGATTGCAAAGCCCTACAACTTCTTTAGTGTGAGCCAGTGAGACTGCAATCAGTGGAGAAAAGATTTAAACAGAACTAATATAAAATGGATACCTCTGAAGGGTAGATAGATAAATACCCTTAAAATTGTCAAGACCTAGAAGAAATGTAACAAACAGTCTGAGCCTCTTTGCTATCAGACATCACTGTTGAGCCTCGATGAAGGTGGGATGCTAAATAGCCACCTGTGTTTCTACACAGATAATGCTCAATTCTTGTCCCACTGCATTCAACTTAATTGTTTCCACAGATTATGGTGTCCATAAGCAATTCTAGAATTGCTGTACTGAATATGTTCACCATTTCCCCAAATGTTTATTAGCTGGCATCCCACAAAATCCATTTTCTCATGAATCTGCTCATTTTTTCCATTGAGAACTATACAGCAATTAGCTGAGAATAAGAATAAGAATTACAAGTGGTTGAGTGATTGATTGATTGATTGATTGATTGATTGATGGATGTTGTCCATGAGTACATGATACTGGTTGTTGATGTGTTATATATTAATCAAAATTACATATTCTCCTACTACTTATTGCTAGTTGAGTATCAGTTAGATACTTCATGCTTTTATGTCTCCTGGTCACAGCAAGGCCAGAAACACATGGAGCAAGGGGCTGGAAAGAGCAAACCTCCAGGATTACGGCCTGTTTAATGAGGGTGTTTTCCTTTGATCAGGAAAATAGGGAGTACAACTCAAGACAAGATTTTAATGTTAGTCCTAATCTGAATCCTCATACATTTTCACATAGAAAGAGATAGAGAGACATTTGTTTCACAGGTTGTATTTGATTTCTTCTGTTCCTTTATTCTGAAAAGGTTCCTAATTCAAACACATTGCCAATTTTCACAAATTTAGAAGTGACTGCAATGTTTTCTATGAGTAAAGTATATTCTCATATGTGAGAATTGAAAAATTAAATTTATAATATATTTTAGTATCTATTTAGTGTGTTTTATTCAATGAAAATTGTGTCTGTATTTTCAAAAGGATCTTATTTATATTCCAAAGATCAGATTATATCAATCTGAACTATGTAAAATGAAAAGGTATTATTTTAGAGAGAGACCTCATGAAACTGTTTTCAGGAGGGCCAACCATGTCCTGTGGGGAAGAGGAACAGCATTACCAGCTGTGCAAGGGAGGGGATCGTCCCTCTCTACTCTGCACTGGGGCAGCCTCACCTCTAGCGCTGCGGGCAGGTTTGGGGGCCATGATATCAAAAAGACATGAAGTTCTTACAGAGCATCCAAAAGAGTGCAATGAAGGTGGTGAGGGTCTGGAGGAAAAGCCATATGAGAAGTGGCTGAGGTCACCTGGTCTGTTCATACTGGAGAACGCTGAGGGGAGACCTCATTGCAGCAACAACTTCCTTGTGAGGGGAAGAGGAGGGCTGACACTGATCATTCCTCTATGGTGACCAGTGACAAGACTTGAGAGAAGGTCCTGAAGTTGTTTTAGGAGAGGTTTATGTTGGATACTAGGAAAAGATTCTTCACCAAGGGGGTTGGGCACTGAAACAGGTTCCCCAGGGAGGTGTTCACAGCATCAAGAGTTCAAGAAGAGTTTGAACAATGCTCTCAGGTATATGATGTGATTCTCGGGGTTGGTCCCATGCAGGAACAGGAGCTAGACTCAATGATCCTTATGGGTCCCTTCCAATTCAGCAGATTCTGTGATTCTGTGTTTTGTACCTTGTATATTACTGAAACATTTCTGAATCCCTTAGATTACTGAAATTTTTGTAGTGGGAAGAATAAGTGTACTGGCAAAGAACAGTGACCGACAGTGACCTGAAGTGAGAGACATAGTCCCTCTGATATTACCTAAAATGATGCTTCAGATTTCACAGCTGTCCTAGGTTAAAATGTAAGATGTGCCCAAAGTACGTATTCTATCACCATCCTCATGAGCTGTTGAAACCAGGTGGGGCAGTGTTTCCCTTATCTGCTACTAATGGCTCATCAATGCCTTGCCACATGACTCATAGATAACGCCCCTGGGAGCTGTCTCTGTTTAATGGGCCATCAAGGACCCATTACATGACTCA
>VZUI01012221.1:0-12394 GCA_013401135.1 Cettia cetti | reverse complement strand
TTTCCTTTTTTTTTTTTTTTTTTTTTTTTTTTCCTTATTCCCAGACAATCTGGGAACTGTCTGTGTATTTATTTCTAGCTAAGGACAAGCAGGGGGAATAAAACAAAAGACCTCAATAATACCCAAAACTATCACCCCACGGGAGCACTTCAGCACCGAGTCTGCTTTTAATTACAGAAAACATCTCCAGCTCAAGTTTTACACAGCCCCACGAGGGAGCCTTTTGGCCAAGATAAAGATCTGGAATTGGACAATACTGGCACAACCCACCCCTGTCCTGGGTCTCCACTCCAGCTTCTGAGAGGCACAAGGCTCTCCAATAATTTATTCTCCAAAATCTCTGAGGATAAATGTGCAGAGAGCTCAGGATCTCTGCCTCGAGGTGCAAGAGCTGCCTGGAGGAATATGGGAACAGGATCATCTTGCTCCTCCATCCCATAACCCCACGCCATCCTCCTCATCCTCAGCTGCTTCAGGCTGTCCCCACTGACCCACACTCGTCTGCCACTCAGTAAATCCCAATTTCCCTGAGTCCCTGGATGGGGAGAATTTTATTTCACCATCTCCATGTTCCTGGAGCTGCCGCCCCACAGAGCATCATCCCAACCTTCCCAAACCCTGCAGAGCTTTCCCAGCTCCCCAACTCCTCTCAGAGCTGCTTCAAATCATAACAAAAATAAGGGAAAACCTGGGTTTATCTCCTCTGAGGAGAAAACACAGCGTGGATTTACACAAATTCCCTCGGGGCACGAGTCCAGGCCACAAAACATCCCCGAGGCCGGGCAGCAGCTTAGCTGGAGGGTTCCCAGCCCTGCAGAGATAATTCACCTTTCTCAAAGGTAACAGGAATGCTTCTGTGTCATATTTTCTTCTTTTTTCCCCCAAAAAACAAAGAGGGAAGCCCTAAGAGATGCTCTTTGTGACAAGCAGTGACCAGAAATCTCACCAGAAACCATCACTGCTTTTAAAGAACCCAAAACTCAGCACGGAAACCCAAAATTCAACTCTTATAAACAGGGCACTTGGTACTTTTGGTGTCATTAAAGCTGTGAAGGCAGGGAAATGAGAAGCTGCTACGCAGGTACAATATTGCACCTCTTTTCCCTTCCCTCAGTAAAACAGGGTTTCAGTTTTGCTATTTCTGGGAATAAATCTCAGCCACAGAGATGGGGATGGTAGTGGAGGGTCCCTCATTTTTCTAGCACAATCTTGTGCTTCCTTTTTCCCTCTAGCTTCTACTAGGAATAAAAGGGGGGGAAATCCCTTCTAATGGAAGGTGTGGGTTGGAACAAGGTGGTTTTTAAGGTCCTTTCCAACCCTGTGACTCCGTGAAAGGCCTCACAGCACAGACTCCTCTGAACCCAGGGGAAATGGACTCCGATGCAGCTTCAATCGATTAATAAAGAGGTGAGAGAGGTTTTGCAGGGTGGTTTGCAGCCACTCTGCGGTTCAGGGAGCCGGGGCGAGCTGGAGGGGCAGGGTGAGAGCGGGGTGTGGCCGGGGTGGGGCAGGGCTCTGCTCTTATCCCTTCGAGAGGGAGAGAGGAGCCCCAGCGAGCTGAGAGTCAGCCCAGGGAGCGCTGAGAGAGCCCCTGCTCCTGCCAGGCTCCCAGCTGGGCAGCACAAACCGGGAAGAGCCATCCCAGCAGCCGGGCTGGGGCACGCAGGGCCGGGGCACCCTCCTCCCGCAGCCACCCAGCACTGCTGTGAGCAGAGCCCAGCCCAGGCTGGATCTACACACAAGGTTTCCCCTTCCCAGTCCATCCCTCTCACGGATTTTTGCTTTTTTACCTCATATTCAAGCCAAGAGTTCCGTGGGGACAGCGGTGCCACAAACACCTCCACAGGAGGGACAAGGGAGTGCCACCCCCTGCACACCCCAAACTCAGTCCTGCACACCCCAAACTCATTCCTGCACACCCCAAACTCATTCCTGCACACCCCAAACTCAGTCCTGCACACCCCAAACTCATTCCTGCACATCCCAAACTCAGTCCTGCACACCCCAAACTCTCATTCCTGCACACCCCAAACTCTCATTCCTGCACACCCCAAACTCCTCAGTCCTGCACCCCCCAACTCCTCATTTCCCAGCTCAGGGCGCAGGGCCGGGCTCTGAGCCCTGGTGGGAGGGAAAGCCTCTCTCAGCTGAGGCTCTCGGAGCTCTGAAAGGCAAAGAGCAGCGGCGGTTCCTGGAAACGCCTCGGCACGGGGGAGGTGAGAAGAAGCCTTCCCACCCGCTGGCGACGTGACAGGGGACAGCCACAGCCCGGGGACAGCCACAGCCTGAGGACAGCAACAGCCCGGGGACAGCCACAGCCTGGGGACAGCAACAGCCTGGGGACAGCCACAGCCCGGGGACAGCCACAGCCTGAGGACAGCCACAGCCTGGGGACAGCAACAGCCTGGGGACAGCCACAGCCTGGGGACAGCCACAGCCTGGGGACAGCAACAGCCCGGGGACAGCCACAGCCTGAGGACAGCCACAGCCTGGGGACAGCCACAGCCTGGGGACAGCCACAGCCTGGGGACAGCAACAGCCCGGGGACAGCCACAGCCTGCTGGGGGCAAGGAGCTGCCTTTGGGGAGGGAAAAGCCACCACGGAGGAAGCTTTGGGCTGTGCAGGATGGCCCCAGCCAGAAAAAACTGCAGGGACAAGGTGGGAGAGGGGATGTGAAATGCTGTGGCCACAAGCCCCCTCCTCCCGGTCCAAGCCACGCTGGGGACACGTTTCTGTCACTTACTGTGGTCACACCAAGCAGGGACACGATTGAAAGCACCAAATCTCTGATGCACACCCCAAAAATGAATGGGGAAGGAGGCACTGACAGCCAGCAAGGCCACAGGGCTGCCAGGGCTGAGCAGGGGGACACAGGGACCCCGAGGGTGACAAATCCCCCTGGTGTCCCTTTCCCCCCAGCAAGGACAGCAGCAACGGGGTGGGAGGCAGAAAGAAGGGATTAAATCCAAAAAGGGGTTAGAAAGTGGGGAGAGAGGGTAAAGACTGAATGGAGGCAAAAAAAAGGGGGAAAAAAGTTCAAGAGGGGAGAAAATTAATTTAAAAGGGGGGAAAAGGCTTTGCACAAGAGCTCTGGGTGGGAAGGGGCTGGAGCTGTGAGAGGGAGCTGGGAGAAAGTGAGAGAAAAGCAAGGAAAAGTGAGAGAAATTCCAGAATTTCTTTTCCAGAAGTGAAAGATTTTCCTGGAAAGGAAAAGTGAGAGAAGGTGAGGGTGAAGGGAAGGGGAAGGGGAAAGGGAAGGCAGCAGAGGAGTGTGAGGGGAGGCCCTGGGGATGCTCCCTTTTCCCCAGGAATGGACTGAACCCCCCTGAGCAGCTCCCAGCCCTTCAGTTCCCCACGTTCTGCCTGCTGGGGATTATTTTGCAGCAGCTGTGGATGCAGAGGGTTCTGCAGCAGGGCTCCTGCTGAACACAGCGCTGCAGAAAGGGGGGGAAAAGAAGGAAATTCCACAGGAAGTTCAAATATTTTATTACTTCCTGTTTGTACAAAGTATGTCAACACTTGGCACCCGCTGTGCTATTTGTTTAGAGCTAAGGTGCCAACTTGACAGAATGTCCTTTTTTTTTTCCCTCCAGATCTAACCCAGAAAGAGCTGGAGCAGAAGGAAAAGGAGCTGGGAAGAGCCTGAGGAATGGCTCGGAGGAGATGCTCGAGGAAAGGCACCGCTGGTGTCACCCCTGGTGCTGCTCCACGCTCCTGGGGGTCCCAAAGGAGCCTCCCCTGGCAGGGCTCTGCCTCCAGCCCTGCCCTGCACTCCCCACCTGTCCCCACTCAGACTCCTCACAGGTTTTCTCTGGGCACGGCCTGAGTTAAAAGCCTCGCTCGAGGGCTGAGATGAAGCGATGGGCCAGGGCTGGAGGATGAATGGGATGCTCAGAGGTGGAGCCCAGCCACAGCTCCGGCCCCCAAAGCCCACAAGGACGTTGGCTGGAGGGATTCTGCTGCGGCTGAGAAGACGCTGCCCAGGGCTTTCCCAGGGTGCCAGGACAAATGGCCAATTCTTTCCACGCTGAGGATGGGTTTTGTCCTCTCCACATCAGCCCCCAGCCCTGCCCAGAGCTGATCCTCACAACAGCAGCCAACACACACCGTGGCCCATCTTTTGAAGCCAAAAAGGGGGAGAAATTCCATACATTTACCCGCACATACACACGCACATTAACATCCATATGTTAAAAAATGTATATAATATTTATAGATATATAGAGATGTAAATAAAAACTGCAATTCCTGCTGGCGGCTCTCACCTGCCACAGCCAAACAAGGCCAAGCAGCCCCAGGTGGGGCTCACCAGGGCTGTGCCAGCCCCAAATGCCACCGCGGGTGCCAACGCTGGCACAGCCCGGGAGCCACCCAGTGGCAGGTGAGCCAGGAAAAGCACCTCGGCTTTCCAGGATCATTTTACAGCTGCTGTTTCCACGCCTTTCTGCAGAGCAGGAAGGGCAAAAAGATGTTATTTCATTCTTTTTTTTGAAGCTGACGTCTTCATTCAAAAGTGTGGCAAGAGAAGGGATTTTTTTAAAAAATGTTTTTGTTCCACTGGAAATTCGTCAACCATGGGTTCAAGCCCCAGGGTCAAACTGGGAGCCAAAAGATGACCATCAAATCTTTGATTCCTTAAAAAAAAAGCCCCAAATAGCCACAATTTATGTCGAAATTTTTTTTTCTATCAGCAATTTATGGGTTGGGGGCGTGCAGGAACAGGGGAGAGATCAACCTTTGGGGTCACACAAGGCAAGGGCACAAGCAGCAAATAAAACATCACACGGATCTCCTCAAGGAGCCAACGCTTCCAGCACAATTTGAGGTCCAGAAATCATCACAAAAAAAGGGAGGAAAACCCAGAAAAACTCTGCCCTTCACCTGGGCTGTGCCTCAGGGAGGGCACCCCACACCAGAGCCAGGACAAGCTGCTCCATCCTCGGCTTTGGCCTGATCAGAAAACTGAGATGAAGGCTGGGAAGCTCGGGGGTGAAATGCTGAAATTCAGGAGGAACGGGTGTGATTCACCCGGGTTTGGCTGCCGGGGAGGCCAAACCGAGCTCCAGGAGTAGCAACTATCTCACCTTGTATTATTATTTATGTATTCCTGCTGATGATTATTATTAGAAAGGAGATCTGATGCAGCTGATAAAAGGCTGAGGCAGCAGTCAGGAGGGCTGGTTTCTATTCCTGACAGAGTTGTGAAATTCCCTGCCCAGCCCCAGCACCCACCACGACCCACAGGTGCCCCACACCAGGGACCTGCCTGATGTTTCTGGTTTAAAAAAAAAAAAACAACAAAAACAACCCCACAACAGCAGCGTTGGATTTCCTGCATTCCAGCTTCTAAATCCATCCTCGACAGGCTCCAAAATAAAATCAAGGAAGGGGGGAAATCCACCAAAGCCCGATGCAAATGAAACCCCCCTGGCCGAGGTATCGGCCTCCACCTGGCCTGACATCAAGGGGCACCGATGGCCCAGCGACAGCATCAACAGAAAAGGTTTTCTGAGGCGTTTTTGGAAGGATCAAACCGCTTCCCCTCAATGCGGGCACTGACAGCCTCACACGCAAAGGGAACAAACTCGGCTTTATAGTCCCGGGGTGGTGCTGAGCGAGCAGGAAGGCGAAGCCGGAGTGAAAAGCCAGAGATGGAGCCCCCAGGGACGAAATCCCACCGCACAGGGGGGTCCCGCAGGGCAAATAATCCTCGTGGCGAGAGGAAACTCCTGCGGGCAAGAGCTGCGGACCGATTCCCTGGAACGCCGAGGGGAGCTCCGGGCAGCCCGACGCCGAAACCCAACCCGGGCAGGGCAGCTCCCGGAGCCTCCCTGAACCACGAGGCACCGTCCTGCCCCCGGGAGAGCCTCCGCAGCGCATCAGAGACGCTTCTGCGGTCGCAGAGTCTCTCTGGTTTCTCCAGGCTCAGCCCCCGGCCGCGGGCGCTGCCAGCCCCAGCCTTTGACAGCCCGAAAGCGAAACCAGCGCGGAGCCGAGGGGAAGAAGGAGCCCTGGGACAGCGCAGACGCCGCCTCAGCACCCGGGAACCTGCGCCCGTTTTAGTTTAATCGGCAGCAGTCAGCCCCCGAGGGCGAGCACAGGTCTCTGATTTTGTAACCCCCCCGTGCAGCGCCGGGTTGGGTCCTCGGTGCTTTTGCAAAGCGTTTTCCCAACATCCCAGCCTGGAGCTGTGCGATTTTCCCTCCAGGATGGGTTAGGGAGCAGGGCAAGGAGCTCCGAGCATCCCCCGGGAGGGGAGAGGGAGGCGGGGAGGGAGGGACACGGGGAAACCCGAGCAGCCCCGGGTGCCGGCCCTGAGCTCCGCATCCCTCGGACCCTGCGCCCCCTCCCCAAAATGATCCCAAATCCAGCCCTTCACTTACTCCGGGGCTCCCGGGGTCCGTCCACGGTCACCTTGATGGCTCGGTGGTAGGTGGCCACTTGGGTGGGGTTGGTGAACACGGTGATGGTCAGGGTGAAGCTTTTCCCTAGAGAGGGAGGGAAAAAACAAAAACAAAACCACAACAGGGGTGAGGATCCCACTCGGGTTCAGCTCTCGTGGGAGAGAGAGGCCGCTGCCGGAGCGGCCGGGACACAAATCCCCGCGCACATCATTGCATTTAACGAGCCGGGGTTGCCCGGACACAGCCCGGCCGCTCCCGCGGGGCTGCGCCGGCTGCGGCACACGCAGCGCTGCTGCCGGGACCGTCCCGCGTGGAAAAGTCACTCGTCCCCCTCCCCTGGCCTGCCCCCGATCGGCCCCTCCACCCAGAGCGGCTTCCCGGGGCTTTCCCTCCGGGATTGCTCTGCCCCGGAGCAGCGCGGGGTGCGGGATCCACGGCGGGGAGCCGGGCCTGGGCTGCTCGCGTGGGGAGGAGCTGGATCAGGATCCGTGATCCATCCTGGGGATGCTCCCGTGGGAGGAGCTGGATCAGGATCCGTGATCCATCCTGGGGATGCTCCCGTGGGGAGGAGCTGGGTCAGGATCCGTGATCCATCCTGGGGATGCTCCCGTGGGAAGGGGCTGGATCAGGATCCGTGATCCATCCTGGGGATGCTCCCGTGGGAAGGGGCTGGATCAGGATCCGTGATCCATCCGGGGATGTTCCCTCCTGCAGGGAGCCGCGCTTGGCCTCGGCCCCGCAGGGAACCACGGGCGGGCCCAAAGCTGGAACGGCAGAACGGGAACGGGGAGCTGAACCCGGCCGGCTCCGGCCAGCAGAGGGGCAGCGCTGCAGGGACTGTCCCCTCTCCCCGGCTGCCCAGAGAGCAGAATCTGCTCTGGGAAAGGGTTTGGGTACCCTCGGGGAGGCTTTCAGAGATGCTTTTAAAGCACTGAGCTGTCACCTTTTATCCAAAAAGGAAAAAGAAAAGGAATAAAGAAGTGAAAATCTCTTGGGAGCCAAATTTTGCAAGAAGAGCCCCGCTTGCCCCAGCAGAACAAGTTTCCACCTGCAGCCTGAAAATGCCTTTATCATCAGGGTGCCACCACCCCGGACCCCAAAGCCTTCCCCTCCCGCAGCCTGGGCAGCCTCAGCCCGGCCTGGCTGGGGCTGGGGCTGGGGGTCCGGCCCGGGGGAGGCTGTGGGGGGACAGAAACCCCCGCGGGTGGGGCCTCGGCTCTGCCTCGGGCTCCCCAAATCAGGAAACCCCCGGCCGGAGGAGGGAGGCTGCACAAACCGCCCTGACCAAGGCCAGCAGCAATCCCTGCCGGGTTCCGAAGGGCTCAGGTGCCTCAGAGGGCTGGAGCCCAGCGGGACGGCTGGGATAAAGCTCTGCGTGATGGATTCCGCCTCCTCCAGCCTTTATTCCGCGAGTAAAAGGGAATAGAAACCGCCTCCTTTCCCTTTTCCCCTGAAGCAATCAGGGCCTTTCAGATCCCGACCGTCCTCTCGCTACGGACACGGGAATATCCACACAAAACAAAGCAGGATTTATCCAGCCAGGAGGGAAAAATGGAATAAACCGGAAAAAAAATGAAATTATCTCTCCCCGGAGAACATCCTGGAATTATCCCAGGTGGGAGAATTCCCCCATGGAGCACGGAAAGGAGGGAATGCCGAATTAAACCGAATTAAAGCTGACAGCAAGCAGCGATCCCTGCCTCAGCTCGGCTTTCAAACCGGGAGTGAACAACCTCCAGCTCCTCTCCTGCACAGAGAGAGGCGTTCGGGAGGGCAGAAGAAACGCAACGAGATCATTTGGGATCCCCGGGGATGCTGCCCCCGCTGCCAACCTGCAGGGACGGGAGGAGCCCGCCGAGGATCCCGGCGCCACCACGGCCACGGAAAAAAACAACCAGAACCAAGGGCTGGCAGATAAATCCGTGCAGGGCCAGAGCACGGCGTGAGGAGGATGAGGAGCAGTTATTTAGGGAATTTGCAGGAGGAGAGGGAAGGGTTCACAGGCAGCGTGAAGCACAGAACCCCAGAGCTGAGCTGTTTATACTGATTTAATTGAATATTGATTTAATTGAATACTGATTTAATTGAATACTGATTTATACTGAATTAATACCGATTTTTTATTATTATAATCTTTAATTTATATATATATATATATATATATATATATATATTTTAATTCTCCACGTGAAACAAGCTCCCTGCCCCGCTGTCCCTCGCTGCAGACACAAACCCAGCCCGGGCTGGTTCTGCCTCTCTCAAAACCCCTGCCCTGAACCGAAAATGATGATTCTGCCCCAGCATCATTTTTAGTCATTTCCCGCCTTCTCAGGAAGCCGGGCTGGGGTTTCTCATCCTCACCGGGGCTGGACCGCGGCTCCCGGGCGGGTTTGGGAGCCCCGGCGGCTCCGGGGGCAGATTCCAGCTGGGGGGGCAGCAGGAATTACTTTTATTTTATTTTATAGGGAGATTTCCAGCTGGGGGGGCAGCAGGAATTACTTTTATTTTATACAGCTCAAACCGACTACAGAAAGTTTGATTTTTTTTTTTCTCCCCCTTTTTGTCTTGCAAATGGGGATGGGAATTTTTAGGGGGAGTTGGGAGCGGCTCTTTACAGCTCCGGGTAATAATCCCTGATATTTTATTACTAAAAACACCCAAATCTGGCCCGTTTCGAGTGGTGTTTTCCCAAGGAGTGCCTGGCTGCGGGGTTTTCCAGGCTCCTGCAGCTCCAGGGCTGGAGCAGGACCCGTGTTTACGGATCCACACGTCCTCACTTGGGATCTACACAAACATTTGTACACACGCAGGGAAATATTCCACAGCCACTCCAAATTTCTGCCAGGATAAACGAAAGCAGCACCGAGCTGTCAGGGACGGAGCCAAACAAGGCAGAGCGAGCGTGGCACCCGGAATAAAAATTTAAAAAAAAATTCAATAGGAGCGATTTTTTCACAGCAAATTTCTCTGAAAAAGCCCCGTGCCGGGAGAGCAGCGCCAGACACGGGGAGTGAAATCCACCCTTGACACGGGGAGAAAACCCCAGCGAGCCGCCCCCGGGGAGCCCCGGTGGGGGTTGTTCCTCTCTGAATATGACAAAGCCTCGCCCCACGCGAATATGTTAAAAAAAAATAAATAATAATAATAAATTAAAATAATTAGCGCCCGAGTCCCGCCCGTTAGAGGCAGCGGAGGTGCCGCCAGGGCTGGAATCGGGAGGACTCAGCCCGAGGAAGGAGTTTATTCACCAAGGGCTTTGTGAGACCAAACCCCTGCTAATTCCGAGCCTGAGAGTGCAGAGGAAGCAAGTTAATAATGAATTCAAGAGTCACGCTGAGATTGGGTTGCGTTCAGTTTGGAAATTAGTGCGAGGATGAAGAAAAAAAAAAAAAAAAAGCCCAACCAGAAAGAAAAGAGCCTAAGAGAATAATTGATTACAGAAATGAAAGCTTAATTCATAAAAGAAAAACATTTTCCATCCATCAACCTGCAACCAGTTAAGTGGAGAGTTTTAAAGAAACTGCAACATGGAGAAGGAGCCAACAGGAAAAAGGAAATGTATGAAAGAATGTAAACTATTCAAGTTTCATAAAGAGGAACAAGTAAACAGTTATTACATGCAAATAATTCCTAACATCGCTGCTTTTAATTAATGCGGAGAAGTCAAAATATATCTGACACTGTGTGTATACTTTTGAAGCCTTTGAGAAAATGCTGCCATATGGGCATTAAAATATCGAGTTTTTATTTGGGCTCCAATGCAGAATGAAGCGCTTCGACCTGCAGCGCCCATCGGTGAGGAAATGCTGAAATAATTCTATTTATACCCTCGGAAACTCAGGTACGGGGAGGGCAGGCGGGGCTCCGTGGTTAACATTTCCAGGGGTTCATTTCCCTCTGCTCGCACCGATTTGTTTGGCAAAAAAATAAATAAATAAATAAATAAAATTTGGGGAAGGCAAATCCTGCTTTTCCCTGCCACGAGCGTGGGGGGAAGGAGCGAAATCCCCCCCGAGCAGCCGCAGCTCCCGCCCGTGCCAGCCCCCAGGCCGAGCTCTGCGTTATTATTTCACTTTAAACTCTTGATTTTCGCAGTTTAAAGGCGAGCTGCCGGGTGGGGGTTGCTCACCGAGCGCCCGCCGCTGCCTCCTGCGTGATGGGAGAAATTGGGGAAGATTCGGGCTGGGGCCGCCTTGTTTGTATTTAGAAAGGTTTGTAGATATTGAGATATATTTAATATGTATTTTAATTTTTTTTTTCCAGCTCCACTGCCTGTTCCTGACACCTCGGCAGAGAGGAAGCGCTGGGAGGAGCGAGGCAGAGCTGCCGGCTGCTCCTGCATCCTTCCCGCATCCTTCCCGCATCCCTCTCATCCCTCGGGAACCGCTCTGGGGCTGGGGGGCTCCTCCCGGCAACGAAACCACGGTTGAAATAAAATATAACATAGGACAAAATAAAAAAAAAATCATAATGAAAAAACCCCAAACCAACAAAATAAAATTTAAAACTAAAATAAAACACAGAAAAGAATAAAATTACCAAAAAAAAAAAAAAGTGAAATATTTTTCTTTCCTTCTCTAAAAAAAAAAAATAAAAATAAATAAATAAAAAGGCCAACCATTTCCTGGCCGGTACCTACCCCTGCCGCTTCTCCCAACAAATCTGAGGTCGTTAAATCTCGCTACTTGGTTTTTCATCACGGCAGAGGCGTTGCGCAGCTCCGCCGAGTAATTCTCGTCGTTCCCCGCCATCACCGTGACCACGGTCCCGTCGGGGACATCTCCGAGCGCCACGACCTAGGGCAGGGCCAGAGCATTTCAGGCTAAAATTATCCCTCACCGCAGCCAACCTGCGCGGCCGTTCCCCCCCTAAAGCCGCACTAAAAACCCCAAAGCAAAACCAAAAGCAACCCGACCCCCCGAGGGAGGCTGAGGAAACCGGAGGGGAAGGGGAAAATGGGCTCACAAAGGGTTAAAAGCAGACAGGGGGTCCGCGGGGAGGGGGCGGAGGGGGGTCAGGCCACCCTCGGCCCCGTCGGAGGAGCCCGTGCAGTTATTTTGTTGGATTCGGGATGAGGATGAAGCGCTGCCGAGCGCGGGGCGGCGGCGAGCGAGGCCCCGGGGAAGCACCGGGAGCGGGGAAGGGCCCGCGGCCCTCGCGGGGAGCAGCGCCCGCAGCTCCCGGGGCCGGGGGAACCGGCGGAGAGCTGCCCTCACCCCTGGGGCTCCCGGGACTCCGCTGCCCCGCTCCCCTCGCCTCTCCCGGGCTCGGTTTCGGCTTCCCGCAGCCGGTGCCGCTCCCCGCGGGGGCAGCGGGGATGCTCGGCCCGGGGGTGTCCCGGGGAGCCCGGGGGTGTCCCGGGGAGCCCGGGCAGCGCGACCCCGGCACCGGGGCTTCAGCTCTTCGCTCGACTTTTTGCAGATTAGATCTCCCTTCCCCGCCTCGCTCTCCCTCTCCCAGGAAGGTAATTAACCTCCATCTCATTAAACTTCAAAGTTGCCTGAGAGCTCCTAACTGTACGGAATATCTAAGATGCCGTGACCGCGGGGCAATGCGGAGACTTGATTAAAAATAATAAACCGGGCTATTTGATTAAAAATAAAAACCCGGGCTCCCTCGGCGGTGATGTCAGCAGCGATTTCAAGCGCGAAGGGGCGGAGGGGAAAAGGCGAGCGGGTCCCAGGCTCGGTCCCCGGCGGCCGTCGGGGCTCGGGACTTACCTTGAAGGCGACGGGCAGCGTCTTGTTGCACCTCCAGTGCGACGGCAGCACGGAGCACAAGAAGTTGGGGCTGTCGGTGCGCACCAGCTCGCCGGCGTGGTCGGCCAGGACATCCACGACGGAGCGCACCTCGGGCCGAGCGCGGGCGCCCGGCGCGGGGGCCCCCAGCGCCCCGCTGTTCTCGCCCATCTTACCGCAGGGGAAGGCCGTGGACGGGGGAGTGAAGCGCCTGCTGGTGCTCGGGTCTACGGGAATACGCATCACAACAG
>VZUI01012217.1:0-31103 GCA_013401135.1 Cettia cetti | reverse complement strand
TATTATTATTATTATTATTATTATTATTATTATTATTATTATTATTATTATTATTATTATTATTATTATTATTCAAACATACTAAAATAACAGATGCCATGCAGTTTCTGAGATGAAGTGTTTTCACACAAAAATAATTATTTTACAAAGTTGAGAACTATTCCTGCTGGGGAGAGGAACACAAGGGAAGTACTGCACAAATACTGCAGCTTGAGGCAGACTCTTCACTTGTGCTCTTCAGTTATCCATCACCATGCTCCTAAAAATTAGAAAGGGTCAGTACATCAGTGACTCCATTGGGAGAGCATCAGTCCTGGCAGGGTGCTCACCACCAGAGCATCTCAGCTCTGCCCTGGGCAGGTTCCTCAGCCTTTTTCAGTCTGTACAGCAGTAAGCTGTTGTGACTGTAAATTCAGGAATGGATGCTGTGTGTCTTATAACTGGTGTCTAATCCAGCATGAGTTCCTGCTAGAGGTATTCGTACAGCTGGATATTCGTAATCCCAAACCTTTCCTTAGGCAGGGGCAGTGTGAGAGTTCCCTGCTACCTTGCCATATGCTTTCAAAATCAGGACTGGCTTGTACCTCTGAGCTCTGTGCTTTCCTCCTGAATTTGTTTTATCACTGTGTTCAAGTTCAAAGCAGATCAGTTCTGGAGAGCCTGCACGTGTTATTTGTTCTTATATGTACCCAGACTTGAAATGACTTCACCTAAAGGAAGAAAGAAGCAGTGCATAAACAATGCAGGACTAGTTTTCTCTGCTTTAAAACACTCCTGTCTAAACTTGGCTCATTTGGATGAGACATTTTTGGCTGAGAGGTTTTTGGTGAGCAGTGCCAGGGGAAGGTTACTGCTGTTCCTCTGGCACTGCCATTTGGATGCGGACAATCTCCTGCAAAACCAAGGTGAAGTGGCAGATCCATTTGCTTTACCATGTCTCTGCAATGCAGAAAATTAAGGCATAATAGGATATTTCCCTTTGAACAGTACTTAAATTTGGTTCTCTGTCCTAGTCACAAGGGCTGGCTGAGAGTGCAAGGTACCTCAGGACTTCAGCCTCAACTCAGATATTTTTCCATAATATTTCTCAGGTGGAGTACAAATCCATAGTCGTGCCAGCAGCTTTTTCAACTCAATTTGCAGAACTGTTTCAAAACTGATTGAAATTTCTTTGACTGTCTCCTCAGGGTGTGTGCAGTTTGAGAGGCTGGCTCTCTCTTAAACAGAAGAGTAAAGCTGTTCAATTGAAGCAAAATCAGGATGTTGAGTTTTTTTTATATTTAATCAGAACTAAATTAATATATGTGAGTGGACTTGTGATCAAGACTGTAGTTAGATCTGCCCAAGTCCACCCAAAATATGTCTATTTTCCATCCCTGTTGTCATTGACTAACCTTTGAATGGAACTCATGGGCAAAGCATCAAACCCGCTACCGCATTTTACTCCTCCTAACTGTAATATGTTGCATCTCCTCTCCCCCAAATAGATACTTTGAGGCTTTACTGAATCAAGTTAAAAATTAATGAAAGCAGCCTTAGCACTCACAAGTAACCACACAAAAACAACATGGTGAGGGTGAGCAGGGGAAGAAGGGTAATTTCGAGAAAGAGACTGACTTCTGAGCTAACTTCAGTGTGGCTTGTCTTTATAGGGGATAAAGTAATTTCATAACAGTTATGACAAAAAAATGGATAACAGATCTTTTTGCCCCTGCTGTGACTCCACTGTGCTGTTGTTTGGAGTCTGCAAATGTGTAGGACTGCACCTACATCCTCCTTAGACTTACATAATTAGCATGTTTGATGTCATCAGATTTATTGCCAGCACTCCCAGTAAAGCCCCTTCACTCCCACTCGTGTCTTGCTGCCAGCTATGATGTTCAGTCCTCCTGTCTGCCATGAGATCTTCATGATGCTGCTCAGTGCAGCAGGTCACCAGTGCCTGGGTGGTTTCTCCTGCCCTCCTTCCCCGTGTGATGCAATCGTTCATAAGACTGACAGCCCATGCAATAAAACTGTTTCAGATATCTATTAATATTTTAACATGCTTTTAAGAAAATTCGGCCTTTTGTAGTTCTGGTCTCAGAACAGACACATGTAATGGTTGGTGATACACACTACACTCCAGAGCAGTTGTTCTGTAGGTATGTTCCTTTTGTTTGGACTCCTGTTTTAGTATCTATTATTACCAAAAAAAATCTTTGTAGCTATTTGTTTAGATGTTAGGTTGGATTAATGTGATGACCAGAATTAAGCTACTCATTTTTTTCCCCCCTAAAAAGAACAATTGTGATTAAGACCACAATTTGCTCTTTTAGCTCCAAGTCCAGGCTTTGCTTTTGCCCTCTGGTACCTGCTCTGATCCAAAAGCAGCTGGACTGTGAGTGTGTGTCTGCGGCCCTCAACTCCAGATCCCAAGCCAGTGACAAAAGCTGGCAGGTTTCTATTAAAAAGAGGGCTGCTTGCTTTATTTTGTGAAATCCACACCTGCAGAGTCTCTGTTGCTCATATTCATGAGCCCCACACAGGGTTCCCATTTGGGAGCCACCCACCCCATATCTCTCAGATGTGATATGGCCACAGTTATCTTCCACGGCTGAGGAGTTGTAGCCACACAAAGGAGAGAACGCAGCATGTTAATAAGAATCTATAAATTAATCTGTATATATCACCTTGTGAACACTTAGGTTTTATAGGTATTGTGAGCTGAAAGCTTTACCAGTCATTCATCCTTTATTGTGTTCATTATGGGAATATGACATCTCGATACCAAATATCTGCACGTATAATAAAGCACCTCAGTGAATTAACTGGGTGATTGGTACAGTATTTCTCCTTTCCACTAATCAGAAATGTAGGATATATTACTCCTGGTGAATCCTTAAGCATTCCCATATAGATAAATTAACTAACTGGCTGTTAATAATGTTCAAGGGATTTAATATAATATCTTTTCAGTCTTTTATAAGGTTGATTTAAATCTCTAAGTTTGGATTGGACATACAAAATGGGTGGAGGTGTGGCTGCACTTAGTTCCCTAAGAGAAAAAAGGGAGTACTTTTTCTGTTACATTTATTAAGATACTGGCCAAATATTTTCAGTATTTACTACCCAGAGGAGGTGAAAGAAAATGAGTGTCCTGACCACTAGAAATGCCATAAATGCTGGTGACATGGACAGGCCTGTTTATTTAATCACATGTGGTAGATAACACAGTGCAGGTACCATTGGCTGTAGATGAGCAGGAGAGCTCATCCAGCTGCAGTCAAGAGCTCTCTGACACTGTCCCACATAAGGGACAAAGCTGGGATTGTTCTGTGACAGGTTAATGTGACACCATTAATGGAACTTTCAGATTTTTGCCACTGCCATGGTATTCATGGCACAAACATGGGTTCAGCAAAACTTAAAGGCCTGAATGGGAAGGTTCTGATTCCTTCACTGGGACCTGGATATTGCATGAATTCTGTGTGGAATGAGATCTCACCAAAACAGGTTCTTGAAATAAAGACAAAGTTTGAGTATTTTCCATTCCATTTTAATATTGCTTTCTTGAGACACCTCAGCTATTTATACCAGTCTTTTACACAGTTCTTAAATGCATTTGTGTTATCAGTGTGCACTCCATTCTAAGGATAACTGCATTTCCATGGCAAGTGAAGGGATCAGAGCAAGGAGAAACCATTTGTCTCCTACTATGGTGAGAAAGCTTCATTTTTAGCTAAGATTATATTTATTTATTTGTATTGATATTCTCTTAGTATTGATATTTGTATTGATATTCTCTTAGTGAAACATCATAGCTAAACTCACTTAAGTCCTGAAATGAAGGTGAGGTAAAAATATGTATTTACATGTGTATCTCTGCCCTGCCTGCACACCTCTGCACCCAGTGACAGTAATAACATATGCTTTTCATAATACTGAGAATATTAATTGTTGATTTGGTGTGTACCCTGCAGGGAATCAACAGCCAATCATGGTTTTATGATGGCCAGTGAGTCTGACCAGAACGTAGCCCAGGAAAGCTCAGTCATTTTCAGATCATTTTGAACCTATTTCTTGTGAATTTTGCTTTTCTTCTATCCAGTGTCTAAGGCTGAGATTCATTTACAAAGGAACTAAAGTTGCCTAGATTTTGTGCTTTGAGAGAAATATTTTATGATAAAACCTGGAGGAACAGTCAATCTTAGAAACAGGCAAATAAAAAGACAACTTTTGTCAGTGTTGGTTGGCTTTTTGGTGGGTTTTTTTTGGGAGGTGTTTTTTAATTACTATTAAATTTAAAAATATCTCACAGTATTGTAATCTGTCTTGAGGTTTTTTTGTTTTTTGAGGGAGGGAAATATGGAGTCTGGCTCATACTCTGACCATTTGGGTTCAGCAATACTTCAGACACACTGAATTAATGGGAGAGGCAGAATTAGCTGCTGTAATTAACCTTTAACTATTTAAAAAGCAACATAAATATGGTTTGGATGGTACAGCGTACACTGTAAGTAGAAAAACCATTGCATCAGAGGGAAAAAAATTATCAGGGAGAGGTACTTTTGAGCCTGTCATAGCTGCTGTGGCTTTTATCCCATATCAGACTGACAGATGAGATAAACACCCCACATTTTAGTCAGATCCTATTGTTTTGTCAGAGTTACTTAAATGTATTTACAATCTCTGAAGCACTTTTTTTATAGTAATGGTAGTGAAGCCCTTCCAGAAGGAATAAAGATGATATAACATTCTCGAGTACCTCTGTCTTCCTAATGGAATGACTTACATTGCAGGGGATATTGTTCTGCTGAGCTCCACTAAAATACATATTTACTAGTCAATCCAGCAGTTGTCTTGGCAGTCAATGCCATGATATCACAGCCCTGTCTTTCACCAGAACAACAAAGCAAGCAGAAATTCTTTCTCTGGGACCTTTTTTTTTTTTTTTTCTCCATTGATACTTCTATATTTAAAAGAAGCCACATCATTAAATGAGGATGAGGCACCTCTGCTGCACAGTGCAGTGGTCGTGTTTCTCTTGGGGATTTCATAAAGCAGT
The DNA here is from genome assembly GCA_013401135.1 of Cettia cetti. Taxonomy (NCBI): domain Eukaryota; kingdom Metazoa; phylum Chordata; class Aves; order Passeriformes; family Sylviidae; genus Cettia; species Cettia cetti. Next base: position 26,056 of record VZUI01012217.1, on the reverse strand, counting down.
GAGAAATAGGCCATGCCAGGTCAGGGCTGCTGTAAACACTGCGTGCAGCTGGTGGTGCCCAGGTACCTCAGCCAGGGCTGCTTCTGCAGAACAGGAATAAGAGAGAAACAGGACAAAAAGATGATAAACTGTTTTAAATAGAGACATCCCTCAGTGGGCATACTCCATGCAACACTACATTTTTATTTATTGTAAATGCCATCACAAGATCTTGTTAATCCCTGAGGAATAATGGAGGGTGATTGGGAGTCACATACCTGGATTCCAGTTTGGGCTGGGATTTCTGGTCTTCTTTTAGGAACCCTTCTTCCCTTTTTCCATTGCAGCCAAGAGCTCAAGAGAAGTCCTGCCATTCAGGTTCTCAGGGGAAAAAAAAAATAAGACAACTGTGAGTTTTATGAGGGAGCTTTTGGGGTTTCTGAGCTGAGAGATCTTCAACTGCCTGACACTCCTGTAAATGTGCCCCTCACCCTTGCACAAGGAAATAGTCCAAATGTGGGACAGTTTCTGCCTGCTCGTATCCCTTGGGAAGAAATCCAGTTCAAAAATCCAGTTCAAAAATCCCTTATCAGCATTGCACTGATAAACCCTCAAACACACAAAGGCAGCCATGAAAAGCTTTGAAACCCGGTTCCCATAGCATTTGATCAGCTGTTGGACCAGGAGATCATCACACCACAGATTAAGCAGAGGGCCATTGTGACCTTCATTTTCACCGTGAGGCACCACAAAAGTTGTTTAGCACCGGTGCTCCTGTAAGGATGACACATTGGGAAAATCGAGTGCTGAGCTCTGATTCAGGCTCCACTCCGTGCTCTGCTGGCCTGGCAGGAGTGTGCAGGGCTGGACAAACTGCTCCACCTCCCTCCAGGCTGTTTGCCTCTCCGTGTGCCTCTGTCTTGGGATAAAGGTGGGGAAGGTGCAGAGGGTTGAGGTCTCCGGCAGCCCGAAGGAGTGGAGAGGGTCGTGGCCATGACTGTTCCCTCGTGGCACAGCCCTGCTGTGCTTCCAGCACCCCATCCCATTTATTTGTGCTTTATTGTCACTGTGTCCCTGTCAGGGAACACACATGAAAAACCATTAATAAGAAAAAGGCTTGGCAGGAGGGGGAGCAGATTGAGAGCAGTGCAGGGAGCCCTCCGGCTTGGGAGGGAGATGGGACACTCCACAGGGACACAGCACTAAAACAAAAAACCTTCATTTCAGCTTCAGCAGCTCTGATCAGTCTTCACTGCTTGTTTACCAGGGCAAAAAGATGTCACAGCTCATTTCTGGGGTCCAGACAGTCCTGGAGACACCACAGTTTGGGTATCTGAGTGCTTATGAGGCACACGGGGATTTCACCCACCTCCTTTGGTGTCCTTTTCCATGACAGCACAGTGATGTTTGTCCAGAGAAGAAAGGGTTGACTATTTTTGGAATAAAGAGATGTAGTTCAAGAATTTATATGGAGCCAAATGATTGCAATTATATAATTTGAGCTTTATAAACTTCTTAGAAGAACGAACATCTTTATTCAATGGAAAAGTGAATGTTTTCCAGTAACTGAAACACTCTTATTTTGTACCTGTGCAACCTGTGATTTGTTTTGGCAGCTACCTTAAGGTGCTGCCAGCTGTGAAAAAAGCTATTGCATGTCCCCAGCATTCAGTGTGGGTGAAATGATCTCTCTAGATGGAGCATGTGAATATCAGTTTGCTACATTTATAAAGAGCTTTAGGGTACTTCAGCATGAAAGGTCCCATAGTAGTGAGAGATATTGTTACTATAAAAACATTTTATCCTGTTTTAGTATGATGGTTTATTGAGTTTTAAAGTACTTTTCATGGCCAGCATATGTATTAACAGGAGCAGCAGAAACAGATGGGAATAAATACATGTTTTCAAATGAACTTCCTGCACCCAATTCTGTATGATATAAACATAGAGTAAGAATGTTTAACTTGGAGACAAATCCCCCATTTTTTAGATTAAATTACAGCCTTTTGAATGATATTGTGGCTGGTTTCATATCTGATAGGAGTGAAGCAGCTCTTGTATTTTTCAAAGTTGATTTGAAAGCAGTTTGTCTTTCTCCAGTGTTGCTGCAGCTACAGACAAACACCTCGAAGTCTTGTTTGCCACTCTGTAAAAGGCTTAACGGTGTAAGACAAACGAATTTAATAGGAGAAATACCAATGGATTGCACCCCGGAGGAACTTTGTGTAGGTGTGGCATTGAGATACCACAGAGAGCACGGAGGGAACCTCAGCAGCAGCTCCTGCAGGGAGAGGGGACAAACAGGGTCTGTCCACACCCTGTCCTAGAGAGGGGTGGTTATGGAGGAGCCGATGTGCCTTGTACAAGTGCTCTTATTGTTTATTACAAACTGATTTTAAAGGACAGGCTGGTGCTCTTTCATGCCTAGCCAGAAGTCTATACATGGATTTCTGGATGTGCTGGAAAAATCCTCCTTGTGAAGCTGTTTTCATCCTTGCAAAAATACAGGTATTGGTTTTGTAAAGGCAAGAGAGGAACATTTGCATCTTTTGCAAAGGCATTTCTCTAATAATGATGTATTTCAGTATTTCTATAGAAAACTTTAGCAAATCTTAATAATTTTTTCCCGATTTTGTATTTGCACTACTTTGTTATTATTCTGAGGTAAAACAATGCATTATAAAAAGACTGTGTTAATGATACAGTGTTGGGGAAATATATCTGAATCTAGTGTTGAAGTACATTGTACACGAAAAAATGAACAGGCCCTTTGACAAAAAATATTTAAATGAAAGCAAAAATATCAGCACCTTAATGAACAATTTAAGTTGGTATTTCTTCTCCCTCCCTGTGATGACTCTGCATCTCTTCACACCCATTCACTAGAAATCATAATAAAATTAATACAAGTTATTCTTAGTCAAGCCTATAGGTGATATTGAGCATGTGGCAATGTGTATTAAAAAAACCCTTGATATACTATAAAAACCCCATCCCTACAAAAAGGTGACATAGTCCTTTAAAAATAGCTCTTCCAATCCATTGTGCAAAGACACTGACAAAGATTGACAGCTTTTAGAAAGGTGTAATGTTCCCAAGCCAACTGCTAGCACAGCTCAACAAGATAAAGATCAGTAATTCGATCCAGAGGAGAAGGCTAAATGTTAGAGGTTAAGCTGCTATGTTCCTACTACTAATCAAGCTTCAACACCTTATTTTAGCATCATCAGACCTCAATAAGGAAATGGTGAATTATTAAAGCTCCAGCATCCTGGTACACATTGATGCTCTTCTGAGAAGCTGTGGTTTAAAACATGCTGGCTGTCGTCTTAATTGACATGTGCTGGATCCTTCTGACTAGGTTCTGGTGTGCTATTTTTTCTTTCTTTTGCTTGGATACTGATAATTTAAGGTTAAGATACTTTTAAGGTGCAGTATGCTGCTCTAATGAGGACTTAATGGAGTGGAACAGTGATCGTTTGTACAAACTACCCTGGACAGACACCTACTGCATATCAAAATCCAGACACTACAGATCCTGACACTGCGCCTACTTTTGTCCCAGCCTCCATCAGCACAATTTTAACCTGGTTTCCTAATGAAATGAGGCTCAGGTGGCTGTGCTCTCCACCAGATCCCCTCTTCCCTGATGGCTTTCAAACTCTCTGCCCGATGTCAGGCCAATGTGACTGATGGTCAAGTCCAACAAGGGAAAATCAGTGCAAGGAGCAAGGTTTTCAATAGTTGCCTCCTCTGTCTGACAGTGGGCACTGGGACAGGTCTCTGAAGAAATTTTTCCTTCCTGTAAAAGAATTCAGCTGAGAAACTTGATTTTGAATGCTCTGGAAGCTGTTATTGTTCATGTAGGATTGAGAAAAGAGCTTAAGCTAGTCAGACTTTTAAAATACTTTCAAAAATTCACAATGGGCGAAAGTGCTTTGATTTATTTCAGGGGATATTGCCTCTATGTATATTGTACCATAAGAACCAGAGAGGTCTGAGGACCAAATTCTGCTGTGATTTCCAACTAAATGTTCCATTTGGAGAAGACGGGTCAAGTTTCCAGGTTAGTTTTACATAAGAAAAGGGACACGCAGAGCTGTCAGCACTGCTTCAGTTGCTCCCTCTGAGCCTGTGAGATGTGCTGTTTGCAGGAACAGTTTCCTGTACTGTGCTCAGACCACCAAACAGGTCTGTTTGTGTTTATTATCAGTCAAATTTCCAGCCAACATTAGGCAGAGTGTCATTACATTTAACACAGGGACATAAATTCCATTGATGCTCTAATTTATACTAATGGTAAGTAAAAGAGTTAATCCAGAATTACACTGAGCAGTGCCCACTAATATGCCTAAAATATCCAGTGTGATCATTACTAGTCACAACCCTCCAGAGCTATTTCCTGGCATCTGCACTCCCCAGGGGCAGATACCCACAGCATTAGTCAAGCCAGGCACTCCTGCTGCTACTGCATCTCCAAAAAATACTGCTCTTAAAAAGAGACAATGATGATGTCTTTTTTATTTGCAGTCACACTGACATGATAAACAGCCCAGGGTTTTTTGCCACCAATAAATGGGAATTTTGTCCCAGATATAGTTGCAGTACCTTTGGCATAAACATTCAATTTATTTATTTAATAATGTTCTTTCCCAGTTTTACAAGTTTAAAGTGACTTTGGCAGGGGGGGAGGCAGACTGCATTTCGGGGATTTTTGCTCACAAAAACCAGTATCTTCCCCAGCTCTGCAAGTATAGTTCTTATAGCTGATTGCTATTTCCATCACTATGACATCCCATGCATGTATGAGATGCAAAGAGCAGCTTAGCAGGGTTATGCTAAAGGAAATCCTGGGATGTCTGCAATTATTGCACAGATCAGTGTGATAGAAATGCAGCCTCTTTGTCCTTGCAAGAATCTTTTGACACAAAAAAAAAAAAAAAAAAAAAATCACACAAAATGTTCCCATTTCACAAATGAGTCCTCCTGGCATTTTCTATTCGTTCCTGTAAAATTACTGACAACTATACACATTTCTATAATATTACTTCAATCTGCATCACTAGGAAAACCTAAGAGCTTATTAGAGAGATTTATTCTTTCGGTCTTCAAGGTGTAAAGCAGTTTCTTACAAATGTGCCCCATCAGCTTGATGCATGTCTGTGGAAAGGGGACAGCCTTAAAAGGGGTTTTAAGTGAACTCTGTTCACTGCATTCCCAGGGTGGTGGGCAGGAGGCACTGGGGCAATTCCCATCAGCAGAACGTTTGTCATTTAATTCCTTAACAAATGTAGAGGCTTTAGAGACACCTTGTAACTCCACAGAAAGCTGGGCACTCACTCTGTGACTGGTGCCACGCCATCCATCTGCTTTTGTCACTTTTGACCTGCACGTGCATCAATCCAGAAGCTGTCTCTGGTGGTGGCTGAAGCAGAGGGCTTTGGCTTTTGTAGTTAACAACAGTCACCTCATTTCTGATTGCTTAGATTGTCCAGATTTTTTTTTTCTATTTAATTTAAAGATAAAAAAGAGATGGGAATATAATGAAGTAGAGCTTGTATTTCCAAGCAAGGACAGTAATTTCTCTTCCAGTAAGTGCAAGTCCCATTATATTGACAATGCCACTGAGAAATTAGTGGGGCTCAGCAGAAGGAATGTTAGCAATATTGGTCCTGAAATGGCAGCTTGTTATGCACAGGAGAAATAGTAGTTTTGTGGAGAGGTTCTCCTTCTGCTCTCACACCAAAAGCAATGAAAAAAAGCAACACATATAAAAGCCAAGGATTTCTCAGCATTTTAGAATTTAATTATATTATACATTTCTTGCTTTTTTATTTGAAATTTAGAATGCATTCTGTATTGGCAGTCTGTGGAGAGCTGAAGTCATTAATTTCACAGGCTGTAAAACCCCTTGTAGCTGGAGATGCTGATTGTGGAAGGGCTCCAGTGCCCAGTCCCTGAGCAGAGCAGCGAGTGTTTGCAAGTGTGTGATGTGACAGAGGCCTGAAACATGCTCCAGCATCTATCCAGCACCTGGGAATCTCCTTAGCAGGCTGGAAATTTGTACCAGCAGCAAGTTCAGGGCAGCCAGTTTGGGCTGCATGAGCTGCACGGTGCCCGGTGCTTCTAACAAAGAGGAGCTAAAAATATGTTACCAATGCTAAGTGGTTTAAATTTTTTTAATCAGTCTTGGAATTCAGAAAGCAGAATGAGATTATCTTGACCACGTTGCCACCTAGAAATTTTCTCTCTGGAAATACCTTATCTCCTAGTATGCCAGGCAGGAGGAAGACCCTGGTTCCTGCCATCACTGCCCACATCCCTGCCCTGATTTTCCTCTCCAAAAGAGGCTTTTGGAGCTGTTCCAGACAACAGCCCTGAGCATGGAGAAACCACAGGGGGAGGGTGGGTGTTTGTACATAGCACATAAATCTGTTTGTCAGCTCCATGTCTGGACTCAGTTTTCCCCCAGAAGTGCCCATAAATCCATGTGTATTTGTGTGTGTGTGAGTACAGATCTAGGTGCTTTGAAATCCTGCTCCTGGCTGCAGCTCTGCCAGCCAGGTGGGTATTGCAGCTCACAGGGATGGTTGACAGTGGAATTCATTATGTGGGAAGAGAAATTATCCCAGCCTCACACCTTTGTGATTTCCTGACCCTGCTTGGACATCTCAGCATTGCAGGGGCCGGTTGAAAAATATCAGAAGATGAAGAAGCTTTCTTTGACTTCACCTGAGCTTAGAGGTGCTGTGGGAAGAGGGAACAGCAGGGTCTGAGGGATACTCACTCCTGGGTTAAGTTTCCCTCAGTCTTCCCAGCCCTGACAACAGTGACAGTATTTTTAAAAGTAGCAGCTTCTCTGTGTGCTAAAAAGCAAACTCTGCTCTGGTTGCGTCTCTTTTCTGGGCGTGCGGAGCTGTAACGTGAGGAAGCTCAGCCTGGGAAATAGACTGACTTGAGCTCCTTCCAAATAACGCGGGGAAAGCTGGTAGCGGCAACATGACACTGTCAACAAATTGACAATTCGCATTCCCTCATGTGGTGTCAAGCAGGCGCTGCTGCTGCACTTCCCTGTACTCGCTCCAAAGGCGTCCCGCCGGGCTGCGGCAGCCAGCAGGAGCTTCACCGCCGGAAAAGCCGGCAGGGGCAGCTCCAGCCCACCCCGCGGACACCGAGGGGGGATTCTCTTTGTTCAGCTCGCCAGGTCTTAGCAAAATATTAGCAGAACCTATAAAACAGCATCATCTCTGACTGCCTCAGCCACCCCCTGCGAGCCTGGTCAGAGAAGGAGCTGCGGAATGTCGCTGGAAGGGATGGATCCTTGCTCTGCTCTCCCCAAAGCCTGGATACAAGAAAGAGATGCTTTTGGCTGGGAAAAGCCTGCATTTGAGGCTTGTAAAGCCATGGTGGAGAGGTAAATCAGTCTCTCCCGGTGATACCGGCAGAGCAGAGCCAGAGCTGGGACTAAAAATGTGTCCAATCTTATTGTTAGAGCCTTTCCTCACCTTTCTGAAGGATGTTAAGCTTTGCAGGGTTCATATCTCCAAATTCAGTCTCAGGAGCTGCCCTCCTGTGTTTGAAGCAAGGTGAGTGTGCCTTGGCCATATAAATCCTGTGAGCAGGCAGAGCCCTCACACCCTGTTGCAGTTAAAAGTGGGGATGGTTTGAGAGTGGCAGCCCTAAAGGTGAGAAAATGCCTCTCCTGTAGGTGCTCGGTGTGAGCCCGAGGCTCCTCTGCCACCAGTGCCCAGGGCAGGTTCTCCAGGGGAACTACGGTGCTTGCACCTCTTTTATGGATCCATGAGCCCTGTCATGGAGGTACAATGGGCTCCTGAATTGGACAGTTTGATTTTCCAGTTTTTCAGAGTTACAGAGCAGTCCTTTGCAGGTATCCATTTGATACAGAGAGTGCTCCTCACTTCTGAAAGCCAGGCCAAATGCACAACTCCAACTCAACATTTCAATTGTTGAAAAGCTTGGCTTTTCCTTCTCTGCTGAGAAACAAATGTGTGCCATCACAGCTGTATCCATCATAGCCCTTTCCCATTCATTTTCTGCCAATGCCTAACCCGAGGAGTTTGACAGAGGAAGTGAAACACAAGAGCAGTCACCAGTGGTGATGATCTGTCCCCAAAGCCTGATTCAGTGAATTGAACTCATCCATTCAGGGAACAGAAGCATTCAATAAGACATGTGGGCCCATCTTTTAAGGTATTTAGGTCCTTAACTATTAATGTTTCCAGTGTCTGCTAGGTGTTCAGGCACTTTCAAAAGCAGGACCTGCCTGGTCCGTGAAAAACTGCTTGCTCTGGAACATTCAAGCAAACTTTTGTGGAAAAGCTTACCTCTGCACTTACATTGTGATCAATGATGTGGGTTAGGATTAATTTCAACTAATTTTGGCCATGGAAAAATCAAGTGTCCCATTTAAACTACTCACCTCGGCTATCTCTACAGCAAAGATGAATCAACCCACTTAATTTCAGTATCTACCTTTGGGATTGGGTGAGTTGACTTCTTGCTGCCCTAACCATAAGGGAAACCTGGGAAAACAGTTCAGGTAAACACCCAAGTTTTAGGTGACTAAAGTAAGATGAAATAAATCCTTCTCAGTGCAAGTACTTTTAGGTAATGAATAATTTCAGGGTATTTTAATTTGCTTGAAGACACTTCAAGAACAGAAAATGAGGTAAAATTAGTCATGTGGTTAATTCATTATGTATAATTCCCCTAGCTAGAATCAGGGCAGAAGCCTGCCCAATAAGTCTAACCTCATGACTCCCACTGACATTTTTACAATTTAAAGAAAGCAGAAAACACCCCCAAAATGGTTTTTCACCATGAATCCATTTCAAGTCCTTGTATGAAGATTTGAACCAGAACTTTTGCTGTTTATGGCAATGGAGACAACCTTACTGTTAATGGATAAGGTGAAATAATTAGAAAAGCATATTGAGAACACACACCTGAAAACCCATCCATCCAGGACAGGCTCGTTATAAAACTTTCTAAATGGTGTTGAAATAAATTTGAAAAAGGTAATCTTATCAAGAGTGAAGGAGGGGGCAGAAATCTTTTATTGCCAATCCAACTTCAACTTAGAGACAAGCAACCTGTCTCTTGCTTTTTGAGGTGAAAGTCACTCAAAAAAAATTTGCACATGTACACAACAATTGCCCACAAAATGTGTTTGCTGAGCTTGGTACAACACAGCCGCTCCTGTTGGTCTCTTGAAGGCACTGGCAGAGGTGTTCCCCCACACTCTGCCCCCCTTCCCTGCACAGGGGCTTTGGGGATGCTGTGGGTGACCTTCATCCTTGCTGTGCTGAACCAGGGTTCCTGGTCCAGACATATCCCAAACGCAGAACCTGAGGTTCAGAGGAGCCTGAATTCTGGCTGGACCCCACAGATGGCAGCTGGGATCCTCCTGCCTGTGCTGTTTTATCTCGTGGCACTGGTGACCCTTCTGTGTGTGCGCAGCCATCCTCTTCCAGGGTGCTTAAAAACACACCAAACAACCTCTCTTGGTTTTGAACCTGTGTGTCTCCATTGATGAAGCACCCCCTTGGTCCCTGACCTGGGGTCAATGACTTTAAAGGACATTAACTAGCATTGACTGAGAAATTTGCTAAAGGTCAGGGCTTGAATAATTCAAGCCCCATAAAGATTTCACTAAAGTTGAGGCCCTCTGGGCAAGTACCTAGTTCATGTGGGCAGGGTGTCCATATGTCCCTGACAAATGAGGATGGTGCTGCTCACACAAGTGGTCTGGGGAGGCTTGCCTGGGAGCTGTATATCTCTGCTTTATGATCTTGCATGAGAAGTTCTAGGACAAAGTAGGTTGGGCAAAGAGAGTGGGAAGAGACAAAGAGAGGTTTTTTTGTTGGCAGAAACCTGTGTGCACTTTTTACATCCAACTCGTGCAGCTGTTGTGGCCTCTGCAGTTCACAGTGTCCCATCTCTGCTGAGCACCCTTAGGTTGGAGCCAGCAGCTCCAGTGATGGCCAGGCTGTTTCTTTCTGCTCTAAGGAACTTCAGGATGCAGGATGTGTTTTTCCTGGTCCCAACAAAAATGCTTCCCCAAGATGCAACAGGATAATTCCACAGTTAATGTTTAATTCGTTTTCAGAGCCTGCCTTAATGGGTGGAATGTTCTGCCTGGTGTCACCCCCTTCCTTTGGAAGGAGCACAGCAATGACCTGAGGGGGCATTTTGAGCTCTATACTAAAATCCAGACTGAAAATAGCATGGATGGAGTATATGTGTCTTGGAAGACCCTGTCACTTCATCCACTTAAGGAAGGACTGTTGACTTTAGGGAGTTACAGGCCAGGACTTAAAACTCCAACAGATCTGGACAACACCAAAACCACCCTGCATTATTGTATAACTCCTGACTGGGACTCCTGCACTGGGTCATGCCTCTCCCAGTGATGCTGAGCCCTTGGGTCACCCTGGAGTTCAGGCAGCTGCCAGATGGACTTCTGCACAGACAGGGAAAAGGTGGAGATCCTGGAGCAAGACAGGCAAAGAGGATGCTGCCTCCCAAGCTGGAAGAACTTCACAGCAGCCTGTGCCTGCTCCAAAGGTTTCTCAAAAATTGGAGGGAAAAAATCACTGATTAGGACAGGCTTGTAAGTTTTACAGGCAGCAAGTCTTGCCCTGCAGCCACACTCCTCCCCTGAGGTGCAGCATCCCTGCCTGGTTATCCCCTGCACAGCCTGCAGACCCAGCATTTGGGAGAGCAGCTGGTGAGAAAGCTGTGGGTTAGGAGGTGTCTGAAGCAGGTCTGTGCTGTCAGATGCAGAGGTGCAATGTGTCACTGCTTTACCTTTCTTTGGTGGATGTGGCTTTGGTGAGAGGCTTTTTTGTGCCCGCTTCAGGCTTTTCTAGTTCACCCTACAGTACAAGCCCAGCCCAACAAAGCATGGAAATAGATCTACAGGCTTCAATGAGACTATTCCTATGAGTAAGAGCTACTTAAATGAGTAATTGTTTGCAGTCTTTGTGTCTCTGTTATTTTAACTTTGAGTAATTCAGGAATGACTGTAGATGTGTCCATATGATGACAGTTGTTTCAATGTTTTCATTCAAAGCTATTCCGAAAAACAGGTGATGTTGTCTAAAAAGGGTATTTTATAAATGAACCAGACAGTCAATTGAAATTGGGTTTCTTTTGTTTGCTGTTAATAACAAAAGCGTATCTCTTTATTTGAAATTTCTCCTTTTTTTTTTTTTTTTTTTTTTTTTTTTTTTTTTTTTTTTTTTTTTTTCCCTGCTGGAGCACAGAAAGGATTCACAGGGCTTTGTGCTGGGGCTGGAGCTAACTCCAGCACCAGCTGGTCATAAAGCTAAAAACATGGATCTATACACTTTAAAAATCAAGAGAATTGCCTAGACAATCATTGAAATGGCATTTGGTTCAATTCCATGTTAAAAAATATTTTGAAAGTTTGACCTGGTGTTATAGGGACTCTTTTTTTTTCAATTCTTCTAAGAGTAATCCCAGTTTACCGTTTTTTCTTTTCTTTTCTTTTTTTTTCCCCTTCAGGTTCAACCCCTTTTATCACACTAAAGTGCCAATCAATATTGTGAGATAGATGTTACATCTTAGGTTTTTATAACATTACTTGTCCCAGAAGGGATACTGTATCTTTAAGGAAATGGACCCGATATCCTGTTTCTGAAGGATTAAAACACTTTAAAGAGACAGAAGAGGCTGTAAACCCCTATCATATTCTTATTCTCTCTTCATTATCTTGTCCAGTATCTATCCCTGCTGAGTAAATCTGGTTGTGTGTTTCTCCAAAGTGGTCATAAGAAGAAATTTATTTACTTCTCTTTGCACTGGAGGGGCATTACTGGGTTTCAAGGCTCTCCGAAGTAATAAAGATTTTGCAGTGTGTGCAGAAGGAGCAGAAATTCAGAACTTCTTTTCCCCCTCTGAGGTCGTTTGGCCAGCCTAAAGGGGAGACACTTCTCATTTTCTGACAGGCTTTATTTCCGTAAGATTTTCCAATTAGCAGGAAAAGGTCACACTAATGTTAGTGCTGTGTGGAGGAAGGGGGATCCAACTATGCAAACAGAGATCTCCTTGAAAGGACAATATAAAAATACCGTATTTTCCTTCATTTCTTGATAAAAGCTGTGAGGGGAGGGGTGTGGAAGTGGGCACTGCCCGTCGTGCGGAGGGGGAGGCAGGGAGGGCTCCCTCTGACCTGGCATCAGCACTTTCACTCCATTTCTGGACCTCGCTTCTCTCTGAAACAGCAAATTGCATTCACCCCCCTCGCCCGGCTGTGTGTCCGTCCACCTGGGTGGAAAACGGGCAGCCCGACAGATCCCCACCCTGCCGGGCTGAGAAGCAAGGCAAGAAGCACAGAACGAGGTTTTCCTCTTGCTCCCGCTTGATTCCCGGGAGGAGTTACTGCTGTGGGTTGTTTTGGATGGTTGGTTTGGGGATTTTTAATCAGGCTGGGCTGAAAACAAACAGCGCTGACTGCAGGCTTTCCCCCCCTCGCCGCTCTCTGAGCCCTGCTAGAAGCATCTCTCTGTAGCTGTCCCGGCAGCTTTTGTTTTTCCCTGCGGGCTGTGTGTCCCCGCACACGTGCATGCCAAAAGCACAAGAACTTTTTCCAGCGAGGTGAAGAGCCGGGAGGTGTCAGGACTTGCTCACACTCAGCTTTCAAAGAAGCCTCACATTCTTCCTCTTCGCAGGCAAGCATCTGTCTCTATTTTTACAGCCCGGGAACAGCCGCAGCTCCAACTCGTGCCCCTTTCTCCACGGAGGGGCCGTAGCATTTAAATTTGGCTGCGGGCATGGGGAGAGGCAGGTGCACAAGTCTGGAATCTCTCTGCAGGCATTGAAGTGGTCCAGCTCCTCCCCAGCATATTTCCTCTTTAAACACATAACTGGCCTTGCAGCCAGGGAGCTGGAAACCATCTCAGGAGTCCATTTGGCCTTGAAGGTGTGGTTTTAGGGCACAGGGAGCAGAGCTCCTGCTGACACTCCTGGGCAGACCATTGTTGCCAGGAGTGGTTCATGGGAGATAAGAAATCTGCTAATTTTAGACTGTAACTTGCTGAACAGCACACATGCACACATACGTGTGTGAGTGTACGTGTATGTGTATGTGTGTATATATATATAGCCACCAGAGAATTATTTCACAGGAAATTAAATATTTGCAGCTCTCCCACACCATTTCATATCTTGCCAATTCCCATAACCCCCTTTTCAGATCACCAGTCCCTGCTGGAGCCCAGAAACTGTCTATCATAACCAGAAGTTTATACACTGGGAAACATTTCTGCACCAAATCCTTCACTGGAGTAAGTTGGCAGGATGCCACCAAAGTCAGAGCCATCGCAGTGATTTACACCAGCTGCGGATCCAGCCCAGAGAAATGTGAACAACTCAGTGAGCTCTGTGCATCAGGGAGCTACACGGCGAGTCCCTGAGATAGTAAAAGCTAAAATATCCTGATCTCCCAAGGAGCTGATCTGAATAGTATTTTTTTCATCCCCATTAAGCACTAGGCTTAGGCTGCACCATGGAAATCATCCCTTCCTTTTTGTTGAAAAGTGATGTTTTATCGTCGCTGAGTTTCCACTCTGACATTTATACCGAATGACAATTAACTTTCCTTTCCCATTAATCAAAAGTAATTCTCTTTCTGACAGCGTTTGGCGCTGGTGTCTGGGCGTGTGTGTGACTCTGCAGCCCTTCACATGGAGGGACTCTGCGTTTTTGCACGGGGACAGAGCTGTCCCCTGAGATGTCCCCAGGAGAACAGCCCCTGCAGGAGGGCAGTTTGTGGTGTTGGGTGAGACAGGGACTCGAGGAGAAGCACAGGGAGCAGGACCTGAGCTGGTGGGAGCATGGGGAAGGATGGTGGCTCCCCAGGAGTGGGGAAATCCAGCACTGCTGGCTTCCAGCGAGCAGCTTGCACTCACAGATAACAGCAGTGGGGCAGGGAGACAAAGCAGGATTTCCTTCACTGCCCTCCCCTTTCCCAGCAGAGTCACAGAGCAGCTGTCAGGTGCTTTTCACACCTGCACCTTCCCCTTGTTCGGGTACCTGCATGTCTCTCTTCCAGCCCTCTCCTCAGGGACCAACCAGCTTTGGTCCTAGCCCCAGGAATCTGGGCAATAAATCCCTTTTCCTTGGGATTTGCAGGGTCTGATGCTCCTCAGATTCCCTGCAGAAACACAAGGTGATCTCTTGCTCGTGCTGGAGTGGGTGGCAGTGCTCCCGTTTGCTTTAGGGATCAGACTTCACAGGGGATTTCAGGCAAACTGTTTCAGCTGGGAATTAACCAGGGTCATATTTAGAGGAGAAAAAAAAAAAGAGAGATTTTTTTTTTTCTGTTTAAATATAAAGCAGCAATATTGCGTGATTTTTTTAAGTCAATGTGAAAGAGAAAAGAGGTGAGAAACCTCTTCTTTTAACTGATTTTACGCAATGTCCAAGTGTATGATGCATCAGTGAAACCAAGAAAATTGCATAAATGTTTGTTTTAACCTTAGAAATATAAATTAACTGTCGTAATAATTCTCAAAATAGCCCTGTCTGCTTTGGCACAGTTTGGAGAGGCGTAAGCTGACGTGCAGGGATGCTCCATGAGTCACTAATTGAGTCAAGTGCAGAACCTCAAACCCTCATTACCAGAGTTGCCTGTAGGTTTGTTTGTGTCTTGAGGTAAACTGAAAAACTACAAAAAACATACGTAAAAGTGCTTGTGATCAGTGAAGCTGAGATTACTGTTCTGATTTCAATATTCTGTTCATATGCTGGCATTCATCCAGCAGCTTATGGTGCAGGTGAAAAGGTAATGTCCTCCAAAGGGGAGCCACCTTCCAAAAACAGCTACATTCTCACTGATTCAATAAATCAGAAATTTAAACCCTTAAGGTGTTTTGCTTAGGGAATGCATTCTCAGGGGCTGGCACCTACTCTTGATCTTGGTTTGCAAATTTGTACTGCTTACCTTTCATGTACATCACTGCATGCTGGCAAAACTTGGTTTGCAGGGATGTTCAGGAAAATGAGAAAATGAACGTTGGACGAAGAGCTGGAATTTGTTGCATGGCTGTGGTGATTTGTGATAAGTGGCTGTGCTTTGGAGATAGATAAATTTAATAAACACTCAGGGGATATAAAATAAATTAATCCCTACTGTTTATAGGATAAGACATGGTGTTTAATAACATTATTGCTGTTGTACAGAGTAGTCAAGAGCATGTCAATGTTCTGTTTTTATCTAGACCAGAGGAACCCGTGGGTATTAGAGAGCACACATTTAGCACCAGATGTAGCTGTAGGGTGACCCCAAGCCATAATAATTGAATGCCATTCAGTCCTGGGATGGCTGGATCTGGCAGTCAGTCCCTGGTGGAACTGGTGCCTTCCTGAGCTTTCAGGCATGAGTTTGCATTTTTACTTTCCTCTCCAAAATTCAGCTGTTTGTAAAGCTTAAACCTTGGCACACCCACCTGCTCAGCTGGCTCAGGCCAGGGCTCCCTGCAGGGCACAGCCAGAGCCCCACGCTGAGCTACATCCTCCCAGGACTTGGTGGGACATTGCTGTTTAGCTGAGCTGGTGGTTAATAAACACAAACCCACACCAGATGTAGAAACCTGCTGGAGAACCTGGATCGTTTCAAAGGTTTGACAGCTTGCAGGGCTGTGAGAATCCCTCTGCTGCAGGACAGCCCCAGTGCTCTTCCGTCTTGGGCAGGGCAGTTTCAAAAATGCATCTGACATCTTCAACTGGTTAAAGCCATGCAATGATGCACTCTTTGCTTTTTAATGCAAGTCAATATTTTAAAGAACGTTTTTCAGAATTCGAAGAACACATCCAAACCAATGGAGGTCATATATGTAATGACATTTAAAAAATCAAGCAGATAATTCCTGCTGGATAACTCAACATTGCTGGTACGACTTTGAGTACGCAATATTGACAGTCACTTTACAAATAATTGACTTATCTGAACAAATATGAGGGGAAAGAATGCAGCTAAGAAAAAGAATTTCTTGCTGTTAAAATACATGCAAACAAGCAGAAAGAGATTTGCATTGAGTTGGCATTAGTTTTGTTAGGGCTGCCAAAACTGTGGCTCTCTGCAAGTGATATGTTTCACATTGCAGCATTCCTCTCAAAACTTGCAGAACTAAATAAATAATGGCACCGTGGATGAAACTGGAGAAAAATGAGCAATGCTCAAGCCAGGTGCCCAGAATTTCTATCCAGGCTGCCAGATTTCCAACAAATTAAACTTTTCAGATCCAATTCTGTAGTCTTTATGAAATTTTGATGCTAATAAAGCTTTGAATGGAATTAGGTTTTTGTCTTAACAGAGTGCCAGGGACTTTACATACAGCATCTCAGCCAGCACCTGTCAAAACCAGTGGAGAGACTACTGCTGATTTTTATAAGCTCTGATGAGGCCAATCTTGAGACCTTTTTGTTCCCTGCTCCCTGCTTGGTGGATCTGATTGCTCGTTGCCTCTCTGTCAGTGCTTGGGGCTTTGTCAGCAGCTGACCATGCTGACCATGGTTTTGAGAAAGTTTCTTCTGTTTCTGACTCTTTTTCTTCTCATGAAACTTGTCATTTAACCTTTAATTATACTAGTGCATTTATAAAAGTTTACATTATATAATGATAAATATAACAGGGTTTTCTCATCAGCCTTGCTTGCAGTTAAAAACTGACTGCAGATAAAAACCTGCATATATAGGTTGTAGTGAAATTTTAAATATTACCTAATTTTTGACACCTGCCTAAATTTCTTTAATGAATATGAATCAGTTCAGGCATATCCTTGCAATCAGCCTTTTAGCTAGCTGTACTGAAATCAGGATGAAGTAGGTGAGCAGGGAGGAAACACATCTCTTCACAAAACAACTCCACACTCTTTAGAGAGGCTCAGAAGAAACTTCCAGCTTTGCAAAGTCTGTATCTGTGGCTCACTGACGTCCTGGCAGCAGCAGCCCACTAAGTGTTGCTCTTGGCTGGAGTCCTCCCTGGTAATTTGGTTGATTGGATGAACAGGCATTTCAGTGACATAGAGTAGATCTCCATGCAGCAGCCCATCAGATCCAATCAGCTGGCTCTTTTCCATGCACACTGAAGGATGCTTTCATGGGGAATGTTAGTGGATGATAACCTTTAAAACTGAAGAACAGGTTGAGTAACAGCAGCTGGATCTTGGCCTCAAGAGAAAGGGTTGCTTTGTTGCATGCAGAACTGGCATGATGGTGACTCTTCACAATCTGAGTCATTCACTCCTCTGAAGACACATGAAGAAATCTTGTTTTCACCTGAACCAGCACAGCAGAGCATGTTCTAAGTTGCCATGTAACCTTTGTCTGTTGGGCTTGAGTGACTGGACAGACTTGGGAGCTGCAAAATTCAGTTTCTCAACGCCTGAGTTGAGAAAGTTCACTCTGTCCTTTCCAGACAGAAAACTTTTCCAAACTGCCTTTCAAACTTCATGAAAACTTCTTTAGTCCACAAAGCTAAATATTGTGAGACACACATTTTGAATGGCTGATTCCTGAGATGGACACTGAAAATCTGAGGTTGGGTTGGCTTAGCACAAAGGGGCAGGGAGCAGAGGAGATCTGAGCCCAGGTGCACACAGAAGAGGAGTTGCTTGGAGGCACTATGAGCAGTTAGCTGGAGTTTCACCTAGAAGAAGATAATGAAAATTGAGTAGATTTTCACCCCTTGATGTCTCTAAGGTGCAGGTGCCTTACTGCGAGTTTCAGGGATGCTCGTTGTCCCCAGAGTTGACAAGAAAATGTTTTGTATCTTTTCCCAGAAAGTGAAGATATTTGATCCTGTAGACCATTCCTTGGTTTTCCCTCTTTAGCCACTGATGTGCAGGAGGGGTTGTTTCCAGAGGCTTTGATTTTGGGTAATGAATCATGAATTCTTCTGCACAGGGAAGCCACGTAACAAAGCCCATGTGTGGTGGACTAGTCCAGGATGTGGTGTAAAATTTGGCTCCTTGAGATATGGGCTGCTTTCCTCCAGAGCAGGGTGATGAATCTGGCCTGCCTACACACCATATGAAACTTTCAGCCACAGTTTGGGACGCCATGTACTTCAGAGTTCTTCTCTGAAGAGAAGGAAACAGTAGTTTGTTTGTGACTTGGTGGGTATGTCAAGTACAATTTGAAAAATGACAAAAGGATTAACCTCCTTGGGAAATCCAGGCAATGGGAGGTCCTGTTTCTGCTAAAATGCTCCAGGAAGGAGAAAGAGCAGAACTGGGGAAGACTAGGAAGACTTAAATCAGAAAATTATTTTAATGCCTCAAGAGCTGAGGAGCTTTCAGGCTCATAGCTTTGGCCTTAGGCACTTCATTTGCCAGTCAGGCACCCAGCTCCTCTTTTTGGGACTGATTCTTCCTAAATTAAAAGTTGAAGTGCTGTAATATAAATAAATAATAAAATTAATAAAAAAATAATAAAATTCAGTATTAAAATTGCCATTGGGAAAACCAATAAAAGAAAAAGCCACCAACCATGTAATGGCTACTTTTAACCACTTAACATACAGTTTAAATCTCTAAAGAGGAATAATAATACATTTATTTCTGAAGTACCTGAAGTTGCCAAAGGCACTCAGGGTGCTCTGCGATATAAAACCGGTTCTAAAAATAAATTAGCACATTATAAAAAGGCTCTGTAGTGAATGTACTTAGTGAGCAGGTGAAACGTTTCTGACAGAACATGTTTCTCTTGGAAGAGGCTGGTCCACTTGAACTGGATCAGTTTGAGGGGATTTCCAGTGCGAAGCTAGCCAGGCATTTCTGGGGTTTTTTTTACAAAAAAAAAAAAAAAAAAAAAAAAAAAAAAAAAAAAAAAAAAAAATCTGGTGGTGCCAGCTGTGGGGCTGGAATGAAAGGCAGATGACTGGAGTTGTTGGGGATGGAGCCCCTTGTCAGGCTCTGCAATGCCAGGGATGCAATGCCGGGGATGCCCGGTGAGCCTGGGCTCCTCCACAGCCCGGTGCCGCCTTCCCCAGCTGCATCCGGAGAGAAAAACCCTCCCGGCCACCCAGCCCTAACTGCGGGTATTGAGCCATTCCCCTTGCCAGCCTCAGCTCCCCGGGAATGCAGGAATGGAGCAGGCACGGAGGCTCCGGGGGTGCCTCCAGACACCGTCCCCGGGACAGCGGGAGCGCATCTGTCCCTCCGCTGCCAGCTGGCAACGACCCCGGGGCCGGTCCCCGCTGGAAAGCCAAACAATACAGCCGGGAGGAGGATTCGCGAGCTGCGCAAAGGGGAGAAGAGGAGGAGGGTTTGCTGTTTGTGCCGAAATTCCCTCCACAGCGAGCCGCGCTGCCCGCGGATCCGCGCCGGGAGCGGCTCGGGAGCGGCTCCCCCGCCCGGCTCGCTCCGCTCCTGAGGCAAGCGCGCTCCTCGGAAAGGAGCTCCGGCCGGAGCAGCTTCCAGAGCAGCTTCCGTAAAAAGCTGGCTGCTGGAAAGGGCCTGGGAGGGAGGGAGCTGCGCTTTCATCTGTGTCCTAGGGCCTAATTGAGTTGAATACAAATATAAACTTATAACAGACGCTTCAGTCGCTCTCTTTAGCTCCTCTCACAAAAAGCCGGTTTAATGATCTTTCTGAAGGCTGTTTCACTGAGGCAGCAGAAAGGCACCAGCTTTACATCATTACTGAATAGTGCATAAAGGAATTATTTAGCAAGATGTTCTGTTTGTTAATAGACCCAAATCACAGTTTCTTTTACCAAATACTGCTTTTATTTGAGGTCTTTGAATGAATTTCATTCAAACAATGCAAACATCTGATGATAAAAACCACTAATGAGAGGAAAATCATCCGCAGTTTTGATCTAGAGCTCTCATTAATTCCAAACTTTGCTTTTAGTTCGTTTTGCTGATCAAATCATTAGAACAGTTTTTATTACCACTCTGGCTCCCTCCAAAGAGAGTCAGCTTTCCACAAGCTTAAACTCAGTTCTCTTTGTTTTCCTTATACTGAGTGGCATCACTCAAATAGAAGAAAGGGATCCAGAAGGAAACTTTATCCAATGCCCAGGGAAGAGACCCCCAAATCCAGATTCAATAAACATGGGGGCAGAATTTGGTTATTTTCTATTTAGGTCACAGACTGTCTGCCTCAACTGAGATGGTTTTTGTTTGTGGAAGAATATTTTTCCAGGTAAAATATGGAAGATACTTCTTTGTCTAGGGACATTCAGCACTGCACTAGGGAAGTTTTGCTCAACATGTGATGATTTCCATACTTGTTTACCCTGCTTCTTATACCTATTAGCACATGCTGTACCACCTTATAAATTGTTATTAATTGCCAAATAATTTCTTGCAGTACCAAGCTACAAGCTGTGCCTTTTTTTCTTTCCCTCTTTTTCTTTCTTTTTTTTGGTTTGTTTGGTTTTTTTTTTTTTTTTTGTGTTTGGTTTTCATTAATAAGATAAAAGCTTCAGGTTGCAAAGTTTGATGATCTCTGAAAGGTTTTGCAGTGTTTTCTTCACACCCCTGTCCAGGAGCTTGAAGAGGGCATGGGGTGCAGGTGCATTGCACCAAATAGATACAGACAATATCCAATGGTGATACCATTCCCTATCCAAATATTATCAAAATATTGTGCAGGAATCCTTGCATCCTTTTCCCTTGCACAGCCAAAATTGTTAAGACATCCCTGGGAACTTAAAAGCACTTGGAAAAAAATAGCAAAATATAAAAAGGGAAATCAGCAAGGAAAGTTAAAAACCCTCTGCCCTCCCACCCTGGACTCCACCATGGTGCAGCAGGACGTGGCTCAGGCATTTGAACTGACTCCCCAAAACATTTGCCCTCTTAAATTGCCCTGCCCTGGAGAGTGGAGGCCAGGCCATTGTAGTACTTGAAATTTATGAAGATTAATGAAGAAGGCAGACAAGAGTTCTGTGTTGGGAGACCAGGAGACAATTCAAACTACATTAATGGCAAGAAATAGAGAAAGTCATAACTGTAAGGGGTAGAAGTGAAGGGTTTGCATGCTTGCATTGTAAACTAATTCACACTGCCTTCCACTGTCTCACTAGCTGATTTTTTCCCCTTTAATTTAGAATCTGCTTATTATATTATCTTAATATCAATATAGATGTAGAGCAGTGAACAAAAGGGTGTATTTAAGACAAATGGGGAAAATAAAGTGTTGCAAAATCAGCTTTTGCTGGTGGTTCTCACCATTCCTTTTCCCAGATATTTCTGCATGAGTTCAGCAAAATTAATTGTTGTCTTAACCACAGAGTCACTTTTAGATATAGGTGGCTTACAACATGAGCAAGTAAACATCCTGAGATCTGGAGAGGTAAAACAAAAACAAAGTTACACCTCTCAGAGTTCAGCTGTGTGTTTGAGAGGGGGCCTGTGGGCAGTGCTGGTGGTAGGAGCTCATTCCCAAGGGGCTGCCCTGACTGTGTGGTGAAGTGGGAAGCCAAGATTCACAATGCTGCGACTCCAGCATTTTTTCTTCTTCTGGCATCTTCCATCTGAGTATCTGTGCTGCTCAGCTTGTTCAAGAGTGATCCTGACTTTGCTGAGCTGTTTGAGGAGCATAACCTTTGCCCAGCTGGGGATAATTTTCCCTTTCAAATTCTAGAGTTTATGGAACAGGTTCTCTTCATACCTTAGATTTTCTGCAGTGAGAAGATGCTCCTGTAAGAACAGATGAGGTTTTGGATGCTCTTGTTGGAAAGCCTATTTTTCCCAGTGACCAGCAGTCACAGGTGTTTAAGCTCAGTATCTAATGTGAAAGATTTTTACAAAACCAGTATTATTTGGCTGGTGGGTCTAACAGTTTGTAGTGTTGATCCCCATTTTGAAGGTTATGACCTTTCTTTCAGTGTCATGCTTCACTCAGAGTGAGCTTCTCTCCTGCAGGAGACCCTCTCAAGGCTCTGTGAGCAGCTCCAGTGAGCCTGAGCTGTGTGTGAGGGATTTAAGGGGGAGTCAAGTCATGCATAGACTAACTTGAAGTGAGATGTCTTCATTGGTGGGAATTTCATCCTACCCAAATTCCTTGCACTGGCAGATCTGCAAAGCTTAGCCCTAAAGGTCAGTCTAGGTTTTGTGTATATTCTAGCTGAAGGGAGGAAGGGAAGCTCTGCTTTAACCCAGTTTACTGCAAAGTTTTTTACATAAAAAAACCAAAAGTAAAAAAAAAAAAAACCCTTCTGAATATTTTTTTTTTAATTTAAGAAATTACTTCTGCAGGGAACTGAGGCACAAGTTGGGCAGCAGGGGAAGTGAGTGCACTCCTTTCCTAAAGCTGCCCCAGCAGAGAGGTGGGAGCTTGGCACAGAGCACAGAGAGCCCAGCTCAAGTGTGCCCTGCTCAGTTCTTCAGGCTGCTGCTTTGTGGTTGTGTTTGTTAGACTGAACGTGGGTAAAGCTAAAGCAAACACTGGTATTCACTGGAGATTGATAAGAGAGAGGTCACCTCTAGTAATATGGAGTGGAATTATTCTCCACAGAGCTCAATTTTAATTACATACTGGTTTAAGAGTATTACTAGCACAAAACCCTGCTACCTGTTTATGCTTCCAAAACCTAATGGAGTTGTATTGAATAACTGAAAGGCCCCCAAATCACACTGACAACTTGTCTTCTAAACTCTGTTATGTTTTGTCTTAGCACAAGTGCCAGTACTAAAGATTATTGATGCAACTGCTTGCTTTTAGATGCTGAATCACATTAGCCTCCCTCCTGCCCTCCTATTTCATTAAGAATCTGGCTGCAGATCAAAAAATGTAATGCCTTCTTCATGTAGGGCCCCATAACTTTCACAACCCCTAAAAAAAAAAACAACTGGCAGTGCATTCATTTCCCTGTTTTTTTTCTTTCCCTTGTTCACTTGTTAGCTTTTGTTCTGTTCCTCTTTCACTCTTTTTTCATTCTTTCTTTTTCATCCACTGTCTTTACTTAATTCTTATGCTTTCTCTTCCCCTTCCTTTTTTTTCCTCTCTCTCTCTCTCTCTCTCTCTCTCCTCCACCCTTTTTTTTTTTTTCTCATGGAGTGGTGAGAGAGAAAAATAGAAGTAGGAGGAGGGCAAGAGGTCAGCATGTGAGGAATTCCAGTGTAGCAGACAAAGCCAAAACAACAATGTATGTTCATATTTTGAATCTGATATTTTTATTATATCTGCTCAGAACAGAGTAATTATAATTTGTTATTTTGTTTCTCCATAGGCCTTTTTTTTTTTATTGCTGCCATCTTTGTTCCAGTTTGAACAAGTCAGTACTCTCTCAACTTAGTTTCATTCAGAAAAAAAAAATCCTCTATGGAAGGATCTCCCAAGAGCTCTGCTGGAGCAAAGAGCAGAGTGTGACCTTACTAGAAGCAGAGGGACTCTTGCCAGGGGTTTTGATGGGATCAGGATTCACCCCTGGTTCTGGATTCCAGCCAGGGAATTGGGTCCATCTGGCCTGAAGGTGCTCTAGGAGATGTCCAGAGCTCAGCTCTGATCCTCACAACAGCTTCAGCTTCTAGCCCCAGATGTGGAAGGCTGCAGGACTGTAAGAAATTAAAAGAATTCCTGTGGAATCGTAGAATGTTCTGAGTTGGAAATTTCCAAAATATGGCTGTGTACCCTGCCTTCACATACAGTTGTGTCCACATGGCTACACAGGCAGGAGCTCTACCAATACAGGGACCTTCTTTAATTGACTTGCTGCCCAAATTTCTCCTGCTTGGGCATCCAACTGCCTACCCTGAAACAGGAAGAAAAATCTTTTAGAGTTTCCTAGAGATGCAGTTTTAAGTTCTTGTTTAAATAGACTGACACATCATTTTTTGACAAGATCTTGAAATCAATATTTCTCCCCAAACAGAGCCACTTGTGTATTCCTGCTGTATTTTTTCTTCCCCCCAGCATGTCTGTGTTTCCAGTCAGAAACAGAAAGCAGCTCTGCATTCATCATTTCACCCACAGTGGTATTCAGAGCTAAAGCAAATCAAAATCTTTGCTGAAGAAAAATCTTGCAGTCACATAACACCCATGCTAATATCTTGATTTGTTACTTGCTGATTTTAAGGAACATATTTGTTTATTTTTTGACTTATTTAGTGCTATACAGCCCAAGGCATTTATTGGTATAACTTTTAAAGTTGCTCATTTGGAATAAGTTTCACGAAAAGATCATATTAATTAGGTCCTACACCTAAAGTTCATCTCAATTAGCATTGTTTCTTTCCCTGAGGTTCTAGTAATTTGTTAGAATTCAACGTGGATATTCTGGAGCTTTACAAAGGGATAATTAGTCAGCTGTCCCTGTTTCCACTGCCTTTAACACGAGCAGGATTAGGCCTGCAAACCACGGAGTGTGACTCGATACAACCATGGCAATACCATTAAACATTTTAATAAATCTCTCTCACAGAAATACCCATAAATGCACACATGCATGTGCATATCCAATCCCATTTATTCAGAATAAGGAGAATAACTCTGCTGTGGCAGTTGTCTCTCATGTACCATTTATTTTACCCGTGTAAATTAATTTAGTTGTTTTTCATAACCATTCACATATTCCACTTCATTTCACAACTAATTTCTGGGACTGGTTTGATAGTCAGCTATTATCTTTTTGGAAATATGTACCTCCTTCTAATTTCTTGTTGCCATAACTGAGCAGTTACTAGGTTCTTTATGTAATATCAAAACAAGTCCCATGTCCTTAAATAGGAATAGAAATAAAATAGGAAACTTTTAGTGGGAAAAATGCTTTAGACTGTAGTTATATGAGGTCTATATGAGACCTGTATGAGATGTTATCATGGTTTTTTAAATTTATTTTTGCTGAGTAGGGAAAATTAGCTGAAATCCTGTAAGAGTAGTGTATGAAAAAAATTTCTACGACAAAGCAAAGACACTTAATATTGCAACATATGGCATCTTACCTCCCCTAGAATAATCTTGAATAATTTCCAGGCAACTGGACTGTATAGAAAATATTAGGATTTTGCATGAATATATGAAAAGCACCACAGTTACAAGTACAGCAGTACCAGGGCCTTTGGACAGATTTCTCCAAGTTTCAGAGTATTTAATGCAGGTGGATGCACAGATGCCTTTTCAAAAGCACTGGAGTTCAACAGATCAAGTGGCTTTTGCAGATCTAGGTGCATTCTAGACACTGTCACAGGGCTGGACCTTGTCTGCAGGTGTGTGAAGTGACCTGCTGACTAAGTGCACTGTGTAAGAAAGGTCTGAGTTTTGGTTTAGGAGGTTTTTATTATTTTTTTTAATAACTTTTCCAACGTGAATTTTGTATCTTTTCCTTAAATACAAGGAAAGTATCTCCTTAGTGCCTGGTAGGCACTTAGGAGAAAGCAGCTGATTTTCCTAGGCACATTTCCAAATACCGGAGTTCTGTACCTCAGAGGAATTGAGGTGTCAAACTGAACTCTGCATACAGGTACCTCAGTCAGATTTGGTTTTGTCAGGTATGGCTGCTGGGAGAGGGTCAGATTCGGGATGACAGAATGAGACCAGCTGAGGCTTTTCTGTGTGCGTGTCTGTGCTGCAGGCAGGTTCGTCCTGTCACCGCTGGGGATGCGCTCCAGACCGCTTTGGTGCCGTCCTTCCAGCCACAGTCACACGCAGGGTGCAGCCAGATGAGCTTCATCCCGGGCTGAAACCACGGGCATGTCACGGGGGCCCCAGAGAGCGCGGCTGTCCCTCACTGAGGGCCCTGTCACCGGTGCCTGGCTCCCGGAGCTGCACGGGACAGGCTCCGTGAGTGAGCTCACACGGATTGTCCTGTCCGGAGCCGGGCAGTGTCCTGTCCCTGTGCCTGTCCCTGTCCCTGTCCCTGTCCCTGTCCCTGTCCCTGTGCCTGTCCCTGCCCCTGTCCCTGTCCCTGTCCCTGTCCCTGTGCCTGTCCCTGTCCCTGTCCCTGTCCCTGTCCCTGTGCCTGTCCCTGTCCCTGTCCCTGTCCCTGTCCCTGTCCCTGTGCCTGTCCCTGTGCCTGTCCCTGCCCCTGTCCCTGCCCCTGTCCCTGCCCCTGTGCCTGCCCCTGTCCCTGTCCCTGTCC
>VZUI01012199.1:0-15812 GCA_013401135.1 Cettia cetti | reverse complement strand
GGATGGATGGATGGATGGATGGATGGATGGATGGATGGATGGATGGATGGATGGATGGATGGATGGATGGATGGATGCACCGATGTCCTGGCAGCTGGACACACCAAACCCAGCCTGCTGCAGCAATACAGCCACTTTTCCCCATCCTCCAAGGCTCTTATTTCCAAGTAAAACAAGTATTTTTTGTGATCTCTGTTGAGACACCAAGACTGAGGCTCACCACCAGCATGAAGGTCCGGTGGGCTTTCCCAACACCCAGGCAGAACCAAAACAGGGTGAGAAACCCCGAGAGCTCTTCTTCCCTCCTCCAGGAATGCCAATACCACAACAAACACCAAACCAAAAAATTCTTTGCTGTGCCATGCATCCGAGTCACCGGTTTGGGGGATCCTTTGGAATTCACCAGCTGCCTCCTCCTGGCACCCTCCCTTCTCCAGGGAAGGGTGACAGCAGCACTCACCCGGCCGTAGACGGGGTTGGCAGCAGCCAGGACGCTGCAGCGGGAGTTGAGGCGGGCCTGGATGCCGGCCTTGGCGATGGTGACCCGTCCCTGCTCCATCACCTCGTGGATGGCCGTGCGGTCAATGTCGGACATCTTGTCGAACTCGTCGATGCACACCACGCCCCGGTCGGCCAGCACCATGGCTCCCGCTTCCAGGCGCCGCTCCCCTGGGATGGGATGGAGGAAAACAGGGTCAGCCACCACTCACTGGCCCTACACATCTCATGCCCTGCCATAGCCATCGCCCCTGGGATGAGGGTGAACCTCATGGAGCAGCGGCATCCTTCTGGGTTGCTCTCCGACCCAACTCTACAGCAGAGAGAATGCTTAGGGGTAAGGATCAGAGTTAGGAATGTCTTCCCATGAGGAAGGCTGCTGCTAGCCCTCAGATATGGCACCAAGTGGGAGAGGAGTCAAGAAAACCACCACCTAAGAGAGGTGGAGAAAATACCCCAACACGCGAGATCCCATGATCCCAAATGACCATTATCATAAAGCTTCTGGTGGAGCAAGTCCTGCAAGCGTCACTGCAGAACAAACATCTTAAATCACTAAATTGGAAAAGACCTCCCAGATGACTGAGATCAGCAGCCTCTGGATGGCACAGAGTCCCTGCCAGGGGTTAAGAGTCATCACCCCAGTGCTCCTCACCTGTCTCCTGGTCCGTGGTGACGGCAGCGGTGAGGCCAACGCCGGAGGAGCCCCTGCCGGTGGTGGGGATGGCCCGGGGTGCCGTGCTCAGCACGTACCTCAGCAGCTGGGATTTGGCCACAGAAGGGTCTCCTGGGATGGAGAATGGCACATTTAGGAATAACTCATCCCCTGGATACCAACTGCACCATCACCCCGTCTCTGGTTTGGGGGTGGTTCAGAGCAGGGGCAGATGGAGAGGAAGAAGGGCTTTTTTCAGACTCCATAAAATAAGGTAAGCAGATGATCTTCCCACCATCATCAATCATCCCATGAGAGGAAATAGAAAAGATGGAGATAAGAGACTTGAGGTGATGGGGATGGGACAAGAGGCAATGGGGGCAGTTCAGACTATAGGAAACCCCAGTGCAAGAGCAGAAACCAAAAAACAAGTCTTCTTGACCATAGGCAAACACTGGGATAATGTCTCATAGAGGTCATGGGATCCCCTAGAACCATGGAATGGTTTGGATTGGAAGGGACATTAAAGGTTACCTCATTCCAACCCCCTGCCATAGGCTGGGACACCTTCCACAATCCCTTGCTTCAAGCCCTGTCCAACCTGGCCTCGGACACTTCCAGGGACCCAAGGGCAGCCACAGCTTCTCTGGGCAAACTTGTGCCAGGGCCTCCCCATCCTCACAGGGAACAATTTCTTCCTAATATCCATCTAACCCATCCCAAGTCCCTGTACAGCTCTCCTGGAGCCCCTTTAGGCACTGGAAGGGGCTACAAGGTGTCCCTGGAGACTTCTCCAGGCTGAACAACCCCAGCTCTCCCAGCCTGGCTCCAGAGCAGGGGGGGTCCAGTCCTTACACTCCTGTCCAAGGTTTCCTCTGCACTCACTCTAACAGGTCCACATCTTTCTTGTGCTGATGACTCCACAACTGGACACATCTCCATCCCTGGATATGTTCAAAACCAACTGGACAAGTCCCAAAGCAAGTCACCTACCAGTGACACAGCTCAGCCCTGTGCACATCCCTGGACCATGAACCTCCAGATGTCCTTTCTAACCTCAGTTACTCCACAAACTTTAATCCAGAATCCTTCACTTCATCCCCAACAACACCACCCAAGGGTGCCTCTGCCCAGCCCTCCCAGACCTATCAGCAAGATGTTGATGTCTCCTCGGATGCGGCTCCCGTTCTCCAGGATCTTCTCCACCCCTCCCAGCAGCATGCAGAGGATGGCCTTCTTGATGTACTCGTGTCCATGGATGCTGGGAGCCAGGGATCTGGCCAGCTGGTCAAAGATATCCTAAGGCAGAAGAGGCAGAGAATGGCCTGTCACGTGGGCTGGGGCAAGCAAAAACAACCAATACTTCAAAAGACCATTTCAGCCCAAATTTCAGCTTATTCCTATCACAGGGACACATGGATGAAAATTATTTGGAAAGGAGAAGATTGTTGGCCAGCGTTTTCTTTTGCAGTAGGATTTATCTGAAGTCCAGGACCATTTTGTCACTGTCACCCAAAAAAGCACTGGAAGCTGTGAGAGCAAGGCTTGCTCCTCTCTGTGCTACAAAGCTCTGAGCATGAGAGGCTGGAGCAGAACCCCATTATCTCATCTGGCATGAGAAAAGGAGTTTCTCCTGCAGAGGAAATTCCCTGGAAACCTACTGGCAGGGCCAAGACACAGCAGAGCTGCCAGCAGAAAGGCTGCTCTGCAAGCAGTACAGAAGCAGCAAGAAAAACAACAGGGCGTGATCACAGTCTAAGCAGAAAATTCAAAGAAAATGAGTTAGAAAATCCAACAACCTGCTATGAGTGTTGAAGAGTTACTTCAAGAGTAACCCAACAAGAACCTCCTTAGCCACATGCCAGGCTGAAACTTCATGCCTGGACACAAGACTTGGATACCTTGGAGCGGCTCTTGCTGAACCTCTTGATCTTGGCCACATCTGAAGCAGAGTAGAGAGGCCGGACGTCTTTGCTCATCTGCTTCACGTGGCAGGCAATGAGGATGGTCCTGGGGAAGGGACACAGCTGTGGTCAGCTCTGCAAACCCCACAGAGACAGCAGAAGCTTCCACAGGGCCATCACTTGCTCTAGGAAACCCTGGAAGGGGGTGAGAAATTTTGACAACTCTATCACCCTCGATCTGACTGTGCCAGACCATCACTGGAGCATCTTTTAAAAGCATCCAAACCTTTCTGGGCACAGCTGAAGTTACAGCTGCACGTTGTGAGGGGAAATCTCACCACAGTCTACAGCTTCCTGACAAGGGGAAGTGGAGAAGTGGCACCAATCTCTCTCTGGTGACCAGTGACAGGACCTGAGGGAACTGCTGGAGCTGTGTCAGGGGAGGTTTGGGTTGGATATCAGGGAAAGGTTCCTCCTAGCAGAGAGTTTTGGGACACTGAACAGGCTCCCCAGGGAATGGGCATGGCCCCAAAGCTGCCAGAGCTCCAGGAGAGTCTGGACAGTGCTCTCAGGGCTGCACAGGGTGGCATTGCTGGGGTGTCCTAGCAGGGTCAGGAATTGGACTTGATCCTTGTGGGTCCTTTCCAACTCAGAGCATCTGGCAAATAGGATCAAGGTGCAAACCACTTCCAAGAGACTTAAGCCACGGTTTGACCCAACTGTCTGATGGCCACCTGCCAGATTTCACCTTCCAGAGACCCAGCCAAGCAGAGTGAGAAGCCCAAGAAAACCCACCTGAAAGTGCCCGAGGTGTAGCCCCCTTTCTTCCCCGGCAGGCAGCGGTACGTCCCCACCACCTGGATGCGGTCCCCAGGCTTCACCCTGTCCACCAGGTCATCGTCCAGAACCACGTCCACCGAGCGTGGCAGCTGCCCCGCCGGGGCCTTCTCAGGCATCTCCTGGATGGTGATGGTCTGGTGGTCCTTGTAGACCGAGAGGCCAAACTCTGTCTCCAGTGGGTTGTTCTCTTCGTCCTAAAGCAGGAACCCAAATTCAAAGATGAGCAGCATTTTTCAGGAGAGCAGGGAGGAGAGGTGGGGTGAGCTAGGCAGGGGGAGCACAGGCTGCATCACCCAAGCTGCACAAGGCTGTTAGAAAGCAGCTTGAGTGCTGTGTCCAGTTCTGGCTCCTCAGCTCAGGAAGGACATTGAGTGCTGTGTCCAGTTCTGGGCCCCTCAGTTTAGGAAGGACATTGAGTGCTGTGTCCAGCTCTGTCCCCTCAGTTTAGGAAGGACATTGAGTGCTGTGTCCAGCTCTGTCCCCTCAGTTTGGGAAGGACATTGAGTGCTGTGTCCAGCTCTGTCCCCTCAGCTCAGGAAGGACATTGAGTGCTGTGTCCAGTTCTGGGCCCCTCAGTTTAGGAAGGACATTGAGTGCTGTGTCCAGCTCTGTCTCCTCAGTTTGGGAAGGACATTGAGACGCTTGAGCACGTCCAGAGGAGGCAACGTGGCTGGTGAAGGGTTTGGAACACAAACCCCGTGAGGAATGACTGAGGGAGCTGGGGGTGTTTAGCCTGGAGGAAAGGAGAATCCAGGAAGGGTGGCCTTATCACTCCCTACAACTTCCTGAAAGGTGGTTGCAGTCAGGTGGGGTTGGTCTCCTTCTCCAGGCAGCAACTGACAGAATGAGAGAACACAGTCTCAAGCTGCACCAAGGGAAATACAGGTTGGATATTAAGAAAAAGTTTTTCCCAGAAAGAGTGATAAAGTACTGGAACAGTCTGCCCAGGGAGGTGGTGGAGGCACCATCCCTGGATGTGTTTAAAAAAGACTGGACATAGCACTCAGTGTATGGTTTAGTTGAGGTGTTAGGGCATGGATCTTGAAGGTCTCTATGATCTTGAAGGTTTCTTCCAACCTAGTGATTCTGTGAACTCTGTGAAAGGGTTCTTTAGCAGGACTGAGGCTGGGGCTCACCAGCTCCATACTGAAGCTGGCACATTCTCCCTAGAGGAACCTGCTGCTGCTTCACCTCACCTTTGTAGGGTAGATGGAGCTGGATGGGAAAGCATCCAGGGAGGTCATGTCTGTGTATCGGCGCTCAATTGTTTTCTTGGTAGCTGGGCAATAATGGACACTCCGGACGACTTTTGGACGCACCAGAGAGCCTGGGGTTGGAAAAGAGAGGACTGAGAGGCTGGGATGTCCCACCCCTCTGTCAGCAGACAGCACCCAAAAGGGCCTCCAACACTAAAATTACTTGGGTCACAACTCCCTGTCAAATATGGATAGGATTTGCTGATTTTAAAGACCATCCCAACACTCAAGACCTTCAGCCAAGATCCCTGTTCCCTGACCCAGGTTACCAGGACACAGAATCATGGAATGGTTTGGGTTGAGAGGAACATTAAAGATCACCCACTTCCACTCCCTGCCACAAGCAGGGACACTTTCCACTATCCCAGTTGCTCCAGGCCCTGTCCAAGGTGGCCTTGGACATATCCAGGGATGGAAGCTTCTCTGGGCAACCTGTGCCAGGGCCTCACCACCCTCACAGGGAACAATCCTTCCCCAGCATCCCATCTAATCCCAGCCTCTGTCAGTGTAAAGACATTTCCCCTTGTCCTGTCCCTCCAGACCCTTGTCCCAAGTCCCTCTCTGTGCCACAGCTCCTGGAGGGCTCCAGTTCCTCCACAGCAAACCCCTGGCTCCTCCACAGCAAACCCCTGGCCCCTCCACGCCCACAGCCCCTGGGTGTCCCCCCAGTCTCACACTTTGTCACGATGCCCTCCACACAGACGATGCAGCTGAGGAAACAGGCTGTCAGTGTCCGTGGGGACACGTGCTTGGAGCCAAAGCTGCCCTCCAGCCCGATGTAGAAGTCCTCGTACTGCTTGGCATAGGTGGCATCAACGGAGGCAACAAAATCCTTCAGGGCACGCTGGAAGGCGATCAGCTCCTCAAAGGCATTGCTCAGGAGCCTGCAGCACAGGGAGGTGACAAAGCAGATGGGTCACCCCTTCCTCCTCAACACTTTTCCCACACCCCCCTCCTTGCTCCGTAAGTTTACCAGGAGTAGGAGGTGAAAACCAAAGTCTATCACAGCTCTGTGTGAGGTGCACTGGCACCAACAGCCAGGAGGAGAACAATTCCAAGTTTATCTAGAAAGCCTGACATGACCCTGGCCAGATGGGCAAGGCTGGTCCAAAGTATCCCTGAGCATCCTCAAAAAGGCTGAGAGAAGTGGGGCTGTTCAGCCTGGAGAAGACTCTGAGAAGACCTCAGGGCCCATTCCAGTGCCTTAAGGGGTTCCAAGACAGCTGAACAGGGACTTGAGACAAAGAATGGAGAGAGAGGACAAGGGAAAATGGCTTCATGCTGCCAGTGGGAAGGGTTAGGTGGGATATTGGGAAAGAATTGTTCCCTATGAGGGCGGGGAGGCCCTGGTTTTCATCAGAGGACAAGGTTTGTTGTTTTCTTGTGACAAATGACCTGCAGAACCAGGCCCAGTGCCCCAGGTGCTCCAGTGCCCCACACCCACCTGCTGGCTCTCTTCTCGTTCTTGCGCCGCAGGTCGTTGATGTTGACGATGAGCCGATACTGATTGTCACTGATCATGTCCCGGACCTTGCTCTGATAAATCCCTTGGTCTTCCTACAAGTGGGAGTGGGGGAAAGACACACAAAAAGCAACTCACTTTGCATGTCCGCCTGTGTGAAAAAAACCCCCAGGAATCCATTCCTGCAGAGCTGGATCCCCTTTATTCCACCGGCTAAGCAGGAAGGGGCAAGAGGGTCCAGGTGCTCCTGAACCCCTGCTAGGAATGGGGGGACGGGGACCAGGATCTCCCAACCCCCTGGGGTACATGGCAGGGAGGATCAGGTGGTTCCCAGCTGCCGGGGACATGGACTGGGGGGGCGGACGGGCACAAGGACCAGGTCTTCCCGAACTTCGGGAGCAGACATGGGGCGGGGGGGGGGGGGGGGGGGGGGGGGGGGGGGGGGGGGGCCCACAGGGATGAGATGCTCCCCAGTCCCCGAGGATACAGGGGGAAGGAAAAATGGATCAGGTGCTCCCCAACCCCGAGGAGCACGGATGGGGCGCAGCACCCGCGCCTCCCAGCTCGTCTCACCTCATCGTCCAGGAAATCGAGGTAATCGCGCTGCGCCTCCCGCAGCTCCGCATCCTCCAGCCCACCCGCCGGCGCCGCCATTCTGCCGGCCGCTCTGGGACGGGTCCCTCCGCTGCTGCTGCCGCTCCTGCTGCTGCCGGGGAAGGCGGTGACAGCCGAGGAGAACCGGGCTGGCCCCAAAATCCGATCAGGCCCCGCGATCCGATCAGGGACCCCGCGATCCGATCAGGGACCCCGCGATCCGATCAGGGACCCGGCTCCGCCCCCGCCGCGCTCCCGTTTCGCGCCAAACGCGGCTCCTTTCCCGCCACCGCGCGGCAAATCCGCCCCCGGCCCGCCCCCGGCCCGCCCCGCAGCGCTGCTGATTGGTGGACAGCGCCCAGCGCCAGCCAATCGGACGGCGATGTAGGGATGGACAGGACGCTCAGCCTATCAAAGTGCGGGGGCGGGGCCAGAGGGACGGGGGATCGGATTTGATCCCGGCTCCGGCTCTTGGAAGTCACCGCGGGGCTGAAAGTGCCGCTTTAAGGAAAAAAAAATATTTTTTAAAAGCAAACACGAAAACAACAAAAACACCGGGGTAGAATCCCAAATCAAGGAAAACCCAACAAAGACTAATTAAAAACTAATTTAGGGTTTAGTTGTTTATATTGTATTTTGGGGAGCCCCGTTTCCGGGTGTTTCCTCCCCGTACACGGTGGGTGGGCGTTGCTTTTTCCTTTAACGTGGCCCGGTGCGACTCCAGCAGTTCGGGGGTGAACACACAAAATCAACAGGTCCCGTGGTATTTGGAAGGCAACAGGCGATTTTGGATGTTTCGTGGAATCCCAGAATGGTTTGGGTTGGAAGAGACCTTAAAGCTCATCTCATTCCAGTCCCATGCCATGGGCAGGGACACCTTCCATTATGCCAGGTTGCTCCAAGCCCCATCCAGCCTGGCCTTGACACTTCCAGGGATTATGGGGCAGCCACAGCTCCTCTGGGCAACCTGTGCCGGGGCCTCCCCACCCTCACAGGGGAGGACTTTTTTTCCCAATATTCCACCTAACCCTGCCCTCTGGCAAGTTAAAAACAAGTCCCCCTTATCCTATCAATATCTGCTTATATAAAAACTCCCTTTCCCTCTTTTTTCCAAGCCTCCTCTGAGTCTCCTAAGAGGCTGTTGTAGGCAGGAATCAAAAGGTGCCGCTGCCTGCAGGGAAACCTGCTGCTCCCCCTTAAAAAAAGCATTGCAGTATCCCTTAAAAATCTTTACCTAAACTCCGTTTCAAAATAGAAAAAGAATAAAAAGCATGACAAAACTATTTTGATCAGCAAGGCATACTGGGCACACAAACTTGGCCGTGTCCCCTGGATACTGTAGCTCACAGCAGTTGTTTTTTTTCCAGGGTAATCCTGGGAATAAATATTCACCCCGGGGTCTGCTGGGCTGTGCAAACGCTGAGGCACAGAATTCCCGCTGCCTGATCTCTCCAGAGCGAGCAGCTGCGATTCGTGTTTCGTTTCGGAAGAAGAGCAGGAAACAGC
Organism: Cettia cetti; assembly: GCA_013401135.1. NCBI lineage: Eukaryota > Metazoa > Chordata > Aves > Passeriformes > Sylviidae > Cettia > Cettia cetti. The sequence continues at coordinate 7,097 of VZUI01012199.1, read as the reverse complement.
CTCTGCCCCGTTTCCCATTTGCTGTTTGTGTGCCCGGATCAGAACACTCACTGGAAATGCCTGCTCACTCTGTGGCCAGTTTGGGATACGTGCAGCCCAAGTCCTGGGTATTTGTCCGCTCCTGAGAGATTTTTTTCACATTGCTCTGTGTCAAAGTGAAAGTTCAGAGTTTCCTTTTTAGGCCTTTTAGCTCTCCTCTGGAATAATTTGATGGAGTATTCAGTTTGGCAGGTTGGCAGAAATAAAGGATCTTATGCTCTCTTGCTGTTTTCTTCTTTTTTCCCTTTTCTTCTTTTCCTTTTTCTTTTCATTTCTTTGCTTTTTCTTATCCATTTTTCTTTTTTTCTTTTTTTTTTTCTTTAATCTTCCAGGTTGCCCTGCTAGCTCCAGAGATGTTCCCTGCAGCTGGAATAGCCTCCCTGCTTCTGCACACTCAGCAGGACCCATTTCCCTCCAGCTGCTCCTAAAATGCACCCCCCCCTTCCGTCTGATTTGATGGACATTTCTTGTTTTCATGAGTGGAGAAAGCACGAAGAATGAATAGAGAAAACCTTTGGTGTGCCCCTGGAACTTGATATAGATATTGATGTTGATAATGATGTTTTTATATATATAATTTTTTTTTTAAGTGGGCACACTGTCCATAGAGGTTATAAACTGGCTGGAGGAATCTGTGTGAGTCCCCAAAGGAAATATTAATTATCCCATATAAATTGCCAGAACCCAATGCAAGATTTCACCTCTGAGATGCTTTTTCTCCCTCTGAAGCAGGCAGAATATTAAATCCAGCAATGGTCAGCCTGCATGCTCCACTGCAGACAAAATATGGGTGGAAAAAACAAAATATGGTTGCAAAGCACCCCATGAGTACAACACAGAGGGGGTATCGGGGTGGGATTCAGGCACATCTACGGGGATTGCACAAGACCTCACTCACATTTGGGCGGTCTAAACGAATCCCAGCCCACAGAGAGGTTGCGATGGCTGCGGTTTTCCTCCTGCCAGGAGCTGGCAGGGCCCCACCGCTCCTGGCCGCAAGGTAACAGGAGTTAGGGATAAAAATAGCCACTGTTGTTATTCATGACAGAGCCCTATAGCAACTGCTGCGTGCCTGAATAATTCATCGGAGCAGGGCAGGCCGAGGAGCACAGAGGGATGGAGAGAGCTGGAGAAGGCTGGAGAGAAGGCAGAAGCCTTTCCTGCCTTTTGGGACTCCCCAGGATCGTGCCCAAGGTTTCCTGGGTTCCCCTCCCTGCCGCATTCTGGAGGTCACAGGGTGAAAAGGCAGGACAAGCTCACAGGGACATTCAGCACTTCCTGTCCACTGGAAAAAAAACAGGAATTAAGCACTTAGCGCAGAGAGGGCCAGGTCTGCAGGGCTTGCAGAGAAACAGAAGGATCAAGGGTGGATGCAGGAGCAATTTCCATGGGTGATTTTTGCACATGAGGGGTGCTGGCCAGAGCACTTCAACAGCACTCAGCATGGATTTTCTCATCCCTTCCTCACACCTCTGTGTGTCAGCACCCACCTGTACTGGTTTCTGAGGTTTAAGGGTACCCTGTGAGCCTTCTAAGATTCTGGGATGTTGTGGGGTTTTGTTGTTGTTGCTGTCATTTTTGTTCTTCGGTTGTTTTTTTATTTTTTTTCTCTTAGTTCAACTAAATGTCAAATTTCATGCCACAGTTCAATTATCAAGTTGCCATCCATTCACTTTCCTGGCTGCTGAGTAGCCTTGCCTCACACATGAAGGGCAGGGGAGAGGCTTGTGGCTCATTCACAGCTTCAAAACCGGGGGCAGAGTATCCCAAATTCGATGGAATTTCACCTGATCATCAAGCAACACATTGAGGTGGAGGTTTCAAATCTTTTTGTAATAAAACAGCAGGATAAAAACATGGAACACAATGTTTGGAATAGAAAAAAGTCACTTTTTAGAACTGAAATTAGGTCAAGAAGTGAGACCACCTATGAGATGTTTTTATCAGGCTAAGTTTTATGCTTTCCAAGGGATTAAAGGGATTATATTTACTGGGGTCTCCTGACGCTGCAGTTGCAGGAGCTGAACCCTAACCAGGAGGTGAGTTCACTCTCACAAGCAGACTGTTGTCCTGACTCTCATCACAAATAATTTAATGCTGAAGGAGCCCTGCTCAGTCCTCTCTCCTGACTTTTCCCTAACATAGGCAGGAGAATTTCACCCCATCGCATCTTCACCCAGCTCAGGCATTTCTGACATCCTTTTCTTGAAGTACTTGCTATTCTCCCACACACTGGTAAATCTTTAAACAGTTTTAGCTCCTGGTTTGGTTTTGGTTTGGGGTTTTTTGGGGGTTGTTTGTTTGTTTTGGTTTTGGGGGGATTTTTGTTTGTTTTGGGGTTGGGGAGTTGTTTGTTTGTTTGGTTTGGTTTTGTGGGGGGGGTTGTTTGTTTTTTCCTAGTTGTGGAGAAGAAAACATGGAAAACTACTATCAGTGTATAAATAGAATTTCTTTACTGAAAGGCATGGGGAGCTGTGGGCATCTCACCAGGCGAGCACAGGAAAGTGGGTAAGGAGTTAAAGCTCTTACCTTCAGTGTGTTTGGATGGGCTGTAACCACCTTCCTTCTTCCCAGAGTAGGAGCCCAGAGCATATGGATTTGTTTTTCCTCCCAGATGCTCCTAGCATGGCCCTATCACAGTGATGGGAACATAAAATCCTTGTTGTGGTCCTGCTCCTGATGCACAGCTACTCCAGATCCCACGAGGATTCCTCCTGTTTTCCTGCTGTGCAGGAGGAAAATACAGCAATTAATAGAAAACCAAAACAAACCCACACAGGCCATGCCTGCAGGAAAACTGAATTCCAAATGAAACCAGAGGAGTGGCTGAATCAACAACAAAGCTCTGGAACGGGGCAACCCAACTGCATTTGCAGGGAAGTCCGAAGGGCCCAGACACAGAGCTGAGGTTTGGTGTTGCTATTTCAGTCTCCTCATCTGCTCTCATGACTTCTGGCTGTTACTAAAGGCAGTTACAGCTGGTTCCCCTTTTTTTTTTTTTTTCCTAATCTCTCATTTTCTCTACCTTCAAGCCTGGAAATCACCTATCTGTATGCAAAACATCTCTGCCTCTTCCTCAGAATCTCTGGGAGCTGCTTTCAGCCCCGGGGCAGGATCCACTGGTTATTTCAGCAAGTGACGTCCAGCTTTAGAATCACATAATTTTGGGGCTGGAAGGGACCTAAAAGAACATTCAGTTCCACCCTCTGCCCTGGGCAGGGACATCTTCCACTATCCCAGGTTTCTCCAAGTCCCATCCAGCTTGACTTCCAGAGAAGTGTACATCACCCTTATTACAAAGAACTTATTCCAAGTATCTAATCTAACCATGCCATTTTTCACCCATTCCCCCTTGTCCTGTCCCCCCCATGCCTTATCCCAAGTCCCTCTCCAGCTCTCCTGGAACCCCTTTAGGCACTGGAAGGGGCCCTGAGGATCCTGGATGTGTGAACCCCCAGCTCTCCCAGCCTGGCTCCAGAGCAGAGGGGCTTCAGCCCACAGAGCATCTCCGTGACCTCCTCTGGGGTCTCTCCAGCAGCTCCACGTCCTTCTGCTGTTGGAGCCCAGGGCTGGAAGCCACTGTGCAGGTGGGGTCTCACCTGAGCAGGGCAGAGGGGCAGAATCCCCCCCTCCCCTGGTTCCCACACTGAGGGATCAGCTCAGGACTTGGAGGGTTTCTGGGATGGGTCATGTCCAGCTCTCACCCACCAGCACCCCCAAATTCTTTTCCCCAGGGCTGCTCTGGATGCATTCCCTGCCCTGATGGGAAGCTGGGAAGCTGCAGCACTCCGTGTAAGGCACATTAGTAACCCCCATCACATCAGACTGTCACAACGGGCTGTCACTGCTGAGGGCAAACCACGAGGAGGCAGGAAGGTCCCGACCCCAACTTGCTACACAATCCTTGTGCAACACGTGGGGAACAGCTGATGGTGCCAAAATTAACTGTATCAAGTGCTTCTTTCTGATTGCAAAGGCTGAACTTGGTAACCCAGGGCTCTTATGGATTTTATTTCTTTTTTTTTTTTCCTGAATTATTAGTTAAATAAAGCCTTAGCATTCTAAAGTGTTCTTAGCATTCTAATTCTGCATCTGCAGAATTTTTATTTAAAACTTGCCAAACAGATGATGAGCATCAATCCTTGCCCAGTGGGAAGGAGTTCCATATGGGCACAGACAGGGCAAAAAAATTTCTCTTTTACCCAACTACAATAACAAGTGAATATTCTTTATTACAGGCAAATACAGGGAAAAGGTAACTCATCCTACTTTCTGGATTACATTTGGCACTTGGAATACCTCAGTTGTCTTTGGTGCAAAGCTGCTACATTGCTCCTCAGCAGCACAGTATGGACATTGTGTGTGTGGATGCTTCTTGGTGGAGGGAGACCCTGATCCACAAAAGAAGATCCTTTTTTTGAATAATAACTCTAAGCACCTAAAAATAACAGGACAACATTTTGCAGGTCCCTTCCAAAGTCACTTCCAACCCAAACCATTCTATGATGCACATTTGGGTGGGGAATTAAGGCATTCAGCACATGTTTGAGGGCACAAAGCGTGTTTGAATCCTATCAGATGACTGTAGAGGGTAGGGAGAGCCCAGCCTGGTACAACCCAGCCTTAATTCTGGAACTAATCTCCTGGGCAAACACAACCACACCTGGATTTTGACTTGGAGAGAGCTGGGTGATTCATTCCAGGGTTTAAGATGCCAATGGTAGGGAGTAACAGGAACTGCAGCAGGGTCCACAGAGATGAACTACAGAATGAGGCTTGGTACCACTCACCTGAGAGCCAGAGATCAAAGAGATCTCACTGTGCAGCATCCACCAGGCTTGGGGTGCAAAACAGGCTGTCAGCACCCACCCAGGAGAGAACACAGTTATCACACACAGAGCTGCCCTTTGCCCTTCCCATGCCTGCCTTGAAGTTAAATGAGGTAAAACCCTTTCACTGGAGTAAAATAGGTGCAGTGGTCCAGCAGCATTGCAATGTCCATGTTGCAGCAGGGATGTCACCCCCCACCATGCCCATCTGCCTGGGTTGTATTTTATGTCCCACCTCCTATGCCCTCCATCACCCATTCCCCTTGTCCTGTACTGCCATCCCTTGTCCCAAGTCCCTCTCCAAAGCTTCTGGAGCCCCTTTAGGCACTGGAAGGGGCTCTGGGGTGTCCCTGGAGCCTTCTCTTCAGGTGAACACCCCCAGCTCTCCCAGCCTGGCTCCAGAGCAGAGGGGCTCCAGCCCTTGGAGCATCTCCATGGCCTCCTCTAGAATTGCTCCAGCAGCTCCACATCCCTCTGATGTTGGAGGTCCCAGATCTGGAAGCAGCTCTGCAGGTGGAGTCTCAGCAGAATGAAGCAGACGGGCAGAATCCCCTCCCAGTTTAAGGCATGGAGGAGGATGATGGTGCAGTCTTATAGGTCTTTCAGGAGATGTCTTAGAGGGACAGAAAATGAGTGGAAGATGTCACTGAGGGGGTTGGTAGCTGCCAGTTGTATCCTATCCACATCCCTGAGTGTGATGACAGGGAAAAACTGAGGTTCCTTCCCACCTTCTTCACTCTGGATGTTTTGCCTCCACACTTTGGGGGCACTGGCTCTCCTGCATGCTGTGAGATTTGTACTGGGATGTGCCGAACCTTCACCCAGGCTGCAGAGATCTTATCAGAGCCACAGAGCATTCCTGGGCTGCCTCTCTGTGGATTCTCTCCCTGCAGAACAAGCAGTCCCTTCTGCTTCCCTCATAAACCCATCAGAAAACAGCAGTTCTGACAGGCTGGAGCAGCAAAACCCGCATGAACCAGCTGAGGCAGAGCCTGGAGAGGGTAAACTCTGTATTCATAAATTAACCTGCTCCTGGGGTCATGGTGACTCTACAGCTGAACCCACCACTGTGGCTTTGGCACAGCTCCATACAGGATACATCAGCCTCTCCCAGACATTTTCCAGGCATAGCTCAGGAGCCCAGAGGCTGTTCCTGAAAGGCCATTTGGGTGCAGATGCCTATTTTCTGCAACCCAAAGATTTTGGTGCTGGAAATTGGCTCGAGGCCATACTGCCTTTAGCCTGGAAATCTTGAGGAAAATCATCTGCTCCTCCATACTTGCATGTCCACAGCACCAAAATCAGGGGGTTACCCCCGCCTCCGTGGAAGTCATCTGGTCCAGCCCCCTTGCTCACTTAAGCCACATAGAGCAGGTCACCCAGGTCCCTGTCCAGATGGATTTTTAAAATCTCAAAGGATAGAGGCATCTCTTGCTGGGCAACCTGTGCCAGTTCTTGGCCACCCTCACAGTAAAAAAAACCCCCACATTTCCTGGTGTTCAGATGAATCTCCTGTGCTTCAGCAGGTGTCCATAGTCCCTGGTCCTGCGATTTTTACTTTAAACATAAATTCTCCATCTTTGAGAGTGATCTCCGGGGCTGAACCAGGTGACCTCCAGAGGTCCCTTCCCATCCCCAACCATCTTGCAGTGACTTGTAGATCCTATGAAGAGAGACTGAGGGAGCTGGAGGCTCCGCCTGGAAAAAAAAGGAGGCTCTGCGGGGACCTTCTGGCTCTGCACAACTCCCTGAGAGGAGGGGACAGCCAGGGGAGGGTCGGGCTCTGCTCCCAGGGAACAGGGACAGGACACTGGAACAGAGCCTCGAGCTGTGGCCAGAGGAGGTTCAGGTTGGACTTGAGGCAGAACTTCTTCATGAAAAGGGTGGTCAGGCCTTGGAAGGGGTTGTCCAGGAGGTCCTAGAGTCCCTATCACTGGAGGTGCCCAAGGAGCAACAGGACGTGGCACTCAGCGCTGTGGGCTGGGGACCGATCACAGGTTGGACTCGATGACCTTGGAGATCTCTCCCGCCCTGAAAGATTCTGTGATTCTGTGACTTTACACCCCTCTCCCGGATGCGTCACGGGGCTCTCCTCAGCACCCACCGCTGGGGTGACGAGATCTGGGCGGCGCAGCAGGTTTGAGCCGCGCTTTCTCCGGCCGCGCCGGGCCGGGCTCGGTCCGCGGGGCCAGCCCGGGGCGGGGCGGGGCGCCCGGCCCCGGGGCCGCC